>JARWLC010000002.1:196677514-196752514 GCA_033318265.1 Phyllotis vaccarum
TGAAAAGTGCAGGAACAAGATATTCAAGATCACTAATAAGCACACGAATGTCCTCCATCAATTAAAGGCAGGCTGGAAACTCCAAATCAAACATAAAGTAATGATACAGGGCTGGGATGCAGCTCATTAGTAAAGTATTTCACAATATTGAGCAAAGCCCTGGATGTAATCCCAACACTAAACACCAAAAAAAAAAAAAAAAAAAATTGCACATATATGTGTGTGTGCATACTTATCGTGTACAGATTTTGAAACTAACATTTACAGTTCTCGTCTGAGAGAATAGCTCTATTCCAAAAAATCACATCTGTACAGATTTATACTCAAAAGAACTGCTGTGTGTCACGGTTAAATATCATCCCGAGCCAACTTCCTCTTTGAGCTCTACAGCCTTTCCAACTTGAGCAATACTGGACTATTCTTTGCAAAGAAAGAACAATGGCCAGATCAAGGACGGCTCACTGATCCAAAGGCAGCCCCGTGGCTAATGGCAAAAAAAAAAAAAAAAAAAAAAAAAAAAAAAAAAAAAAAAAAGTGACACAGAGTCCTCACAGCAAGACAACAGTTCCCCGTGACAGTGAGCATCAACCCCGAAAAGCTGTTCCTTAAAAAGGAACTTCTCATTTCACCACTGCTTACCTAGTGAAGTCCATAAAAGGTGAAGACTGGCCTGGCGTGCCTGCAGAATTACTTAAGATCGAACATTCTGTTAAAACAGTATTTAAAACAAACCCAGACCCTAAACTGAGCCTCTTTCCCAAACAAGATTTCCTTCAAGCGCTTGCTTTCAGTAGAGTTGGTGAGACAAATGAATGACAACTTGTAAACTATTGAAGTCTTTTTAGTATTAAGAACTTCATTCACCCTCAGAGTATCCTCTGTGTACATCACGTAACACAGGAATACAAAGCTGGTGGAATTTTTCAAAGTAGTTTGGTCAACATTTTAGGAGAAAAAGGTATATACCTCATATGGATCACAAAATACCCTGCCACTCTCCCAAAATAAAAATAATTTTTCAAGAGAAAAGGGTTGTAACTTTAAAAACATAGTACTTTACCTCTCAAGCCCTCCCCTATCACATCATCCACAGGGGAGGGGAAGGGAGAGGCGGAGGGTACCCACCAAGCCAAGGCTTGGTGAAACATTAGTTGGTCCATGAGTGAACAGTATCCCAAGTCATCACACAAGCATCCATCGCTCTGTAAATCCCAACCAGCAATTTAAAAACTGAAATAAAAAAATTGAGGCTGAGCTGTGCCCCTTATCTAGCCTACTCTATTCTGCATAGCTAAGGGGTGGAAGGAGGGCTAGATACACAGGGCCTTGTGTCCAGGTATGTCCAGTAAAGTTCATCATGCCCACAACAAATATCCATTATTGACAGGACACCAGCCTAAAGAAATACTAGAAACATTTTCATCAGGTATGAGCTTATCTTCTCTTTCCTCTCACAGAACTCAATGCTAGTTCAGAGAGGTATTTCATCTTTCCTTCCTCCCTTAACAGCCTGTATTTCTTGTTCAGGGAGTTAGTGAATCCAAGCAGGTGTGATGCTGGGTGAATTACCATAATGTCATGCCACAGGATAAGGCGGCAAAGGACAGAGCCCACTTGTCACTCTAGGAATGGCAAGTCAGCAGTGACAACTGTTAGCCCATCCTTACACCTGACAGGCTTGGAACTAGAGCAAAGGGGAGCCAGTCCAGCAGAGGACAGAGAGAGTTGAAGGACACCACAAACGCACAGGCTACATACAGTTGCCTATGACTGAGCCGAAAAACACAAGCTAAGGCCTCCAGTCCTCACATCACACACACACACATACAGCACGCGCACACACACACAAGCAAACTCTCTGCAGAAGTAACTTTTCTAAGGTAACGCTCTACATGGTTACTCTACTCCCAAGAACTATTATCACTGCTGTGGGGTGTGACAGGAAAACTACCAGGTTTGGAGTCTGCATAAAAAGAAAAAGTTAGATCTACCCAAGGAACTGAAGTTCAGTGCTTACATCATTACTGGCGGGTTCCATCAATATCGTTAGACGGAGCACATAAACTATAAACAGCATAGTTCATACGGCAGAGAGGAACCTCCATGTGAGGGGAATACTGCTATGGCTGGTGACTATCAGGATGACTGAGGGACCGCAGGCCCCAAGGGAAGGAGGAGCAAGGGGATGGGGACAACTCCTCCCCTGGGCTGAGATGAGACTCAAAGGTCCTTAGGGTTAGTGGTGGATGACACACGGGACACCAGGAAATCACAGCAGGTTAGATAATCACAGCCTTCCGGGGTTCTCTCCATCACACAGCAGAGCCTGGTTACTCTACAGTCACAACTTTCCAGGTTCCTTCATGAGCAAAAACATACCCACAGCGACACCTAGTAACAGACACATACCCATAGTAACACTAGTGACAATAGGTCCGTCCACCTTATGTCTTCTAGCATTTTACAATCTGCATTAGATCTTTGTGCAGGATATTGCATTTATTATATAAAAGTGCAGAACTAAAAAAAGAAAAAAATTAAGAGGAAATGAGCAACAACCCCAAATCAAGAAACTGGAAGAAATCTTAGCAAATTGCTGAATGACAAAATCTTTTAATAAAAATAAAATAGCTAAGCTTAAAGAAGCATATTGCTCATATTTCATCTCTATTAAAGCCTGCAATCTTACACAATTTCTAAGAAGGGAACACAGTATATTTAAGAGCATAATAAATAGGCAAGGTTTAAAGGCAATTCATACTATGAACAACCTAAGATAGTAAAATTGACACGGGGTAAAGAGACGGCTCAGGGGTTAAAAGCGTGAACTGCCCTTACAGAAGATCCAAACTCAGTTCCTCACACATCATGCAGCTCACAGCCAACCGTAACTACAGCTTCAAGGGATCCAGCATCCTCTTCTGAACTCCTCAGGAACCTGCACTTGCATTTCCACAAACATAAGCACATAATTTGAAAACGAATGAACTCCCAACCGTGCTCACTCTGACAGTCAATACAGCCACAACTCTATTATACCTTAGTGTGTCTACACTGAGTGGTCCCAAAGGCAGGGGCTGTGGTGCTCTTAGGAATCCACCCTAGTTCCGTTAGTTACCAAGCAAACAGCATTCACTAAATGGGAAGGGCGCATGAATGGCTGAATGGTGTCTAGGTGAATAAAACATTTAAACTGTGGGACTAGAGAGATGGCTCAGTGTTGAAACACTTGACAAGTGTAAGACACATGTGGATCCCAGAACCCACATAAAAGTCATTTGAAAAAGAAAGGGAGAGAAGAAGAGAGGACAAAAAAACCTCATGGAGTTAAGATGAAAATAGGAAGTGGCCACCCTTCAGTAGGTGGGATGAACCTTTCTGCTGCATCCGTTATGATACACGGGATATTTTTAAGAACAAGGAAGTGAGAGCTGTGTATACTGCAGAACACGGTACAGTTGGGATTTGAAAGCAGGCCGTAATGGGGCTGCAGAGATTGCTCAATGGTCAAGACTCATACTGCTCTCGCAAAAGACACAAACATGGTTCCCAGCACTGACGTTAAATGTCCCTGAGGGCCTCTAACTCCACTCCAGGGGATCTCATGCCCTCTCCTGGTCTCCATGGATACTGTACTAGTGTATAAATCCATTCAGACGTACATATACATATGCATATATATACATGTATACATATATACATAAAATATATACATATACATATATACATAAAAAGAATAAATCTTTGGGGTTGGAGAGACAGACAAAGCCCTGTTTAAGAGCACTTCCCACTCTGGCAGAGGAACTGGGACATATCTCAGTTGTAACGTTTGCCTTGTGAGCACAGGATCTGAGTTTGATCTCTAGTGTCCACATAAAAAGCTCAACACACTCAGGAGGCAGAGGTAGGCTGATCTCTGTGAGTCAGAGGCCAGGGCTACATACAGAAAGGCTGTAGATAGATAGATTAGATTAGATTATATTAGATTAGATTAGATTAGGTTAGGTTAGGTTAGGTTAGGTTAGATTAGATTAGATTAGATTAGTTTTAGATAGATAGACAGACAGACAGACAGATAGATAGATGATAGGATAGAGAGATAGAGAGATAGAGAGATAGAGAGATAGAGAGATAGAGAGAGAGAGAGAGAGAGAGAGAGATAGAGAGATAGAGAGATAGAGAGATAGAGAGATAGATAGATAGATAGATAGATAGATAGATAGATAGATAGATAGATAGATAGATAGTGGATGCACTTGTAATCACACTGGGACAGGAGGATCCCTGGGCTGGTGGCCTCTACATACAAGCACATACATGCAGCTGCACACTACAATTAGGATGGGAATGTAATCAACAGTAGATCTTTGCTAACATGTGTAAGACCCTGGGCTCAATCCCTACTGCCTCAATAAATTAAAGTTTAAGAAAAAAACATTAGGTGTGATGGTGCAGACTCGTAACCCGGCACCTAGGATGCCAAAGAGGAGACTGACAGTTCAAAGCCAGCATGAGCTATAAACAAGACTCTATTTTTCTAAGAGAGATGGTAAGTAGGTATGTAGGTAGCATGTCCCACTCTAGGTCTGTGAAACAATGACCCTGCCATGCCACAGTCTTCCTAAGGGAATTCAGACACTATAAACTATCAACTGGATGCTATAAAGTGATGGGGAGGGACAACAGAGTAAAAGAAGCTAGCCTGGGCTATAGTCTTAAACAGGGTGGTCTAGATGTATCCCCAAGAAAGAGGCATTTGATCACAGGCCTGGGGTAAGTTAGTGAGCCATCCAGAAAGACTGTTATAAAACCAACCAACGCAACAGCCCCGGTGAGTCTAAGGAAGGGTAAGAGGGCAGCAGGGTGGAACAGAAAGGTACAATGGCAAGGGGCTACAGAGAGGGAGTGGGCCTCGTCACACTGAGAGTCTCACAGGACCAGAGAGAGAGAGGTCCACATGACCACTGACCACAGAACCAGACAAGAGGAAACAGTGGGGCAGATTTGCCAAGATTTGGTCTGGCTATTGGGTAGAAGAGTGTAAAGAGACAAGATTGGGAGGAAGAGGAGGAGCTGGAGGCTGCAGCACTCACCCCCTGTTCAAACCAACACGCAGATTCTGGGGATCTCCTCAAAGTTTGGCCAGGAGGACTTCCTGATGAGATAGGTGTAACACGCAAGTGTATGTACGTGTACACAAGTACACGGTGATGTGTAACTGAGGGTGGGTCGGAGACTTTGACTGAAGCTACAAAAGGATAGAGTTAGAACCAGAGGAAACCAGGAAAGTGACAGCACCGGGTGGGACAGAGAAGACCTAGTTTAGATTTATCCCAAATTACCTCCTAGGTATATGAGGGAAGAGTAAACGGGCAGATAAAACAGAGTCCAGAGCTTAGGGAAGAAGTTTAAGATGGAGATGTGAGTTAAGAACTAACAGAGCCAGAGAGATGGTTCAGTGGTTAAGAACACTGGTTGGTTAAGAACCAGAGGACCCAGGTTCGGTTCACAGCACCCATCTGTCTGTAACTGCAGTCCCAGGGCTTCTGACACCCTCCCCCAGACACACATGCAGGCAAAACACCAATACACATAAAATAAAAATAAAACTATACTTTAAAAAAAAAGACATAGATACAAAGATGGTACCAGACTTGAGACCACACATCAAAACAAGAGGGTTATTAAACTCTGGGGCACTTTGATGTTAAAAGTCAGAACATGGTGGAAAGGCACCCGAGGATGAAGAGGGGAAAAGTAAAGGTAACTGACAAGGACAGAAGACAGGCCATTGGGGGGGGGGGGGTATGGTGTGATGTGTCTGTGGTGTGTGTGCGTGTCTGTGTGTGTGTCTCTGTGTGTGTGTGCATACGCATGTGCGTGTGTCTCATACCCAAGAGAAAGCTGCAGGAAGCAAAGTGAAGAAGCCACCAGCTATGCACAAAACTACAGTCACAGGGGAACAGAGTGAACCTGAGGGTGGTGCTGTTGTTGCTTGTTTGTGTGTTGAGATGAGGTTTCTCTGTGTAGCCCTAGCTATCCCAGAACTATGTAGATCAGGCTAGCCTAGAACTCACAGAGATCTGCCTGCCTCTCCTTGGGGAACTAAAGGGAGTTGTGAGTGCACCATTCCCAACCAAGGTGTGTTTTAAGATGATTTTGTAATCATCTTAAATGTGTGTGGGGGGGGTATGTTTTCTAACAGCTTTCAATATTGAAAACATTTTGATGAATTAGAAACGTACTTCTAAGGTGAGATTAAGTGTTTTTAATGTTTCCAAGAAAAAAACAGTGATTAGATTACAGACAGCCCATAAAACTAAAAATAATGATAAACTGGGTGTGGTAGCACATGAGTATAATCTCAAGCACTTCAGGAGGTTAAGGCTGGAGGATTGGGAGTTTGAGGCCAGCCTAGACTACAGATGGATGGATGGATGGATGATGGATGGATGGATGATGGATGGATGGATGGATGATGGATGGATGGATGGATGGATGGATGGATGGATGGATGGATGGATGGATGGATGGGTGATGGATGAATGGGCAGACCTCAATCTCATGCAATCATGTTAACTGTATTGCTAACATCAAGAATTTCTGTGACCCGTAAGATTAAATACTGTGTCTAACATAATGCACAGAGGAAAATCTAAACTACTTAAGCTTTACAGACTCTGGCTGGCTTAGTTCTTATTGGTCAAGCCAAGTACTGATGAAGATGGAGATGGACAGGTGGGTGGGTCTGTGCTGAGTAAATGACTTTCCTGGAGTCAACACAGACCAGCTTCAAAGTAGCATCACTGCTTCTGCACATTAAATACTACATTTACAACCAGGTGTGAACTATCACATCCAGCCATT
This sequence comes from Phyllotis vaccarum, assembly GCA_033318265.1. Lineage (NCBI taxonomy): Eukaryota > Metazoa > Chordata > Mammalia > Rodentia > Cricetidae > Phyllotis > Phyllotis vaccarum. The sequence continues at coordinate 196,684,382 of JARWLC010000002.1, forward strand.
GTCTTGACTTCTTATGTAAAAACATTCATCAATTTATTAGAAACTATTGTCACAAATAAATACACCTGTCATTTATTGGAAAGTAAGTATTTCTCAAGAGAACAGGAAGACAAACTATAGTCACAGAAAAAATATTTACTTAGCATTTATTTGGTAAAGGACTGTTTGATCTAGGGTTATAGTTCAGTGGAAGAGCAACTGCCTAACATGCTCAAGGCCATGTGCAATCAATCCCTAGTACAGAAAAAAGAAAAAAGAGAAATTAATAAAGAAATGTTAATCAAAATATAAAAAGAAGTTAAAAGTCAATAAGGAGTAAGTGCAATTTTTAAATGAGAAAAAGATCTGAGGAGGCCCCTCACCAAGACGGCACCAAGACGGCAAGTATGTGGATGAATGACAGCACCCGATGAGATGCTCCAACACACTACTGCAGCATCAGATCCTGGCAAGGATGCGGAACAACACAACGCTCATCCACAGCAACAGTTAGCAGTTCCTAACGAAATCAAGCATACCCACACAACCCTGCAATCATGCTCCACAGAGTTAAAAGTTCATGTCCACACAAAGGACTAAACATGGATGCTCTAGCAACTCTGTTCAGTGCCAGTGAAGCAGCCATTGTGTCTTTAACCGGAAGGATAGGGAAAGTGCGGAATACCCAGGCAAGGGCTATGATTTATACTAAAAAGAAATGAACTACCAAGCCATGAAAGCACATGGAGTGCCAGGCCTGTTGGACCAGTCCTGTACTCTCAGCTACTCAAGCAGCTAAAGGCATCAAGAACATAAATTCAAATCCTGTTTGGGCTACAGCGCAAGTTCAAGACCAGAATGAGTAACTCAGTGAGACACTCTATCAAAATATAGAGAGAGGGCTAAGAAGATAGCATAGAGTATCTCCCTTGTACCAGCAAGGCCCTCGGTTTACACCCCAATACCATCACCCAGAGACACAAACAAACTGTGGTACACCTTAGAAAGTGAAAGAGATCAGGATGCACACGTCAGATTCTAAACGATGTTTCCTTTAAAAAGTAAAATTAGAACACAGTGAAAGGACCAGTGGAAATCAGAGGTTGGGGAGACCGAGCAGGGGTACAGATAGGATTTTTTTTTTTCACTTAGTAAAAATAGCAAAACTATCATGAATGATTCTCCAATGGTAGGTGCACGCCATTGTAAAATTACCGAAATTCTATGAGTAAGTCTGACTTGAAGTATGGATTTTGTGCATATTTTGGCATGGTTTGCATATACCCGGCTATCTGGTGGCAGGTTTCTATGGATGCACACAGCAGGAGGCAGCGACGGAGAGCAGAAGACTCTTGACTGTTTCTATGTAGAAAAGAGCTTTGTTGTCAGATGAATGTGGTCCTGACTATATTAGCAGAAAAGGCAAGAAGAAGGGCAATGAGAAGAAAGGAGAGAAACGCAGGAGCTCCCGGGAGAAGATAAGGGGGGGGGGGGGGCTGACATCAGAGCTCAGAGGGCGTGGCTTTAGATGCTAGCGACTTTGAGTGACATTGATGTGCTCATCAATTTTAATAAATGTATCCTCTGGTTCAGGACGTGTTTGTTGGGGCAAAGGGCATATACAAATGTTTCTTAACTTTTTATTGATTTTATAGTAACCCCCCCCAAAAAAAGAAAAGAAACAAACCTACCAAAACTCTAGGTTCATTATTTAAAAAGTAAATACTGCCTTCAATCAGCAGCAGTACATCCTGCTTAGAAGAGTAAAGGGCAAATAGATGAGCCATCTACCACGTCTATGTCATCAACATTTATAATTCTTAATGATTTTCAAGTGTGGAGCTTTAATACTAATCACTTGATAGTTTTCTATATTAAAAAACAAACTTGTTTAGAAAAACAAGACATACAAAAATTATGTTTTCTATGCAGCAGTACAATTTTGGCTCTTTTAAGCCATGAAAGATGAAATTCTGTTTAAAAAAAATAGGATGAGAGATTGTCTTTAGCAAAGCATTACATTTGAACAGTGTGTCCACAACCACAGAGAAAAGAACAGGCGGCCCAAAAGATGCACAGTATGAGAACACGGAATAGACAACTTACAAGAGGAAGCAGAGAGGAAAAATTAACACGAAAAGATGCTCAATCTTACTGTCAGCTGGAAAAACAAATTTAAAAATGGTAAAATACCACTCTACACCTGTCATAACACATGGTGAGAGAGATGCCCCGTTTCCCTAAGTGGCACCAGGAGAAGATTCTACAGGGACCAGGCGGCAATGCCCCAGCTCAGGAGGCAGAGGCAGGAGAACTAAGAAGTGAGTAACAACTGAGCTTAAAGCCAACCCCCAAGGGAAAAGAAAATAGAGATTTCTACCCGCCACAAACTCAAAGATCAGGTCAATCTCGTCACCTCTCACTGTGTTAACAGTGGAAGTAACAACACGCCCGACAAAAGAGCAGCTCTTCCAGAAAAGATTTAGCATGTGCTAAAAACCTTAACTATTACTGTCAAAGCAGATCTCAAAATGTAAAAGGAAATTACCCTCACCTGCAAGAAAAGCAGAATTAAAATCTCCCCGCTTCCGGAGCATCGGAACCTAAAGTCGGCACGTCCTCTTCCAAATCTGCTCTCGTCTTCTCATACAGGTGCTCAAGGCACAAATCTGGACCAGCTCCTCCATGGTGCCAATGCCCATGCACAACACTGTACCTTCATCCCACTTCCTACACACTTCTTCTAATGATGGAACTAGCCATCATTTCATCCAGTGCTGCTTAGTAAAGTCTCTCCTGACCCCAAACATTAACTTTGCCAGCACATTACAGTCAACATGTTCTTTCTTATATTTTTTTTTAACATTTATTTATGTGTGCGCACACACCATGTTGCATATTTGGAGGTCAGAGGGAGGTGGAGTCAGCTCTCTCCTCCCACCATGTACGCCTAAGCCACCTCGCCAACCACAGTCACTATGTTCTTTAACAAGCACAAATAAGACCTATAACCCCAGCTGAGGGGCTGAGGGGGGCAGACCACGAATTCAAAACTACCCTGGGCTACACAGTGAGACTGTCTCCAAAATAAAGCAAACACTGACTGCCCATGATTGACATCTCCTGAGTTTATACTCTCTCTCTTCAGGTTAATCTTCCACAGGTCTCAAAAAGTCCATGAGCTGGTTGTCACTGCTGCGTGACATCTCCACCCTCCTTGCATTTGGCCAACTCTGAATTTACCGTTCTCTGGACCAGGAGCCTACACCTTGGTAATTCCCAAATATCCTTTTCCTGCCAGATACTCGTTAATAGAGCCCCCGCTATCTGGGCACAGGGCTCTCTGATCTGCGCCCACGTTATCCAGATTTTAACTTCAATTTTATCCCACTGATGCAGTGTTAAATCCCTCTCCACAGTTCTTATCAGAGAAAACCTTGCATAAGAGCAGGAGTGGAGCCTTGCTTGCCAGTGGAGAGCTAACCCTGGCTTCATGGATGGATGGATGAGTTCCGTTTTCTTAGGCAAGAATTACAATTTCTAGCAATTTTATTTTCTTTTTCTTTCAGAAATTCATCTTCTATACTGTCCTCCGAGAACAGAAGAGATGTTGAGCTAATGAGAAAAGCTGCCATACCTGTTCTGGACCACTACCAACTGCAGTCAGCCCGCTGGGGGTTGTTCGGCTTGCCAGAGAATTCATCTTCAGGGAAGCTTCAAACAACTTCTTAACAAAGGGGCAAAGCAGCCAAGGCTGGGTAAACCTCAATGGCACTTTCCTATTATTTGCAAGGTTCTAGATTTGGTCCTCAGAACCAAAAAGAAATCAATTCCTATAAAGTGGTTTATACTGAGAATCAACCTTAACTGTGCCGCGCAGGCCTACAGGAATAGAGATGATGCATACTAAGTCTGAGGAACTCAACAGACCTAAGTAAAAACAGCCTTGAGGGCATTCTTACTGGAACTGCTTTGGGAGTGCAGACACTACAAGGTTTTTGTCATGTGGTGACAGGTGGCCCTTCCTTTCAGCCACCCCACACAGCTGAGCTAATTCACACTGTGTCACCCATGTAAGAACAGATGCCCTTCCTTGTGCTAAGGTCTGCAGCTTTTGATAGTTGGGATGGGCATTTTTGTTTGGCTGGTTGGTCTTTCGAGCTGGGTTTCTTTGTGTCATCCTGGCTGGTCTCAAACTCACAGAGATCCATGTGCCTCTGCCTCCAGAGTGCTGGGACTAAAGGTTTTTTTCTCTTCAATGCTGGGGAGAGAGCCCAGAGCCACACAAGCTAGGCAAGTGCTCTGCCTACCATGACCTACATACATCTCAGCCCTAATCTTTTAAACAGTCTCCCCTACACTGTTCAGGCTAAAACTTCCACCTCTACCCCCAAGTTAGCTGGGAACAGAGATCATAAACCAACACACACCCAGAAGTTTCTCAATGTCTGCCCAATGCGAGACTTTAAATAATGGATCTCAATGTTAACTTAATTTGTATGTTTACTTTATACAAATGGTAAAACATTTCCTAGTTTACCAGTTATATACACATTTGTTTTTTCCAATTGTCTATCAGTTCATCGTCTGAGATATTGTTTCCAATTTTAAAAAAATCTGAAATGTTTAATTGAGATATAATTCAAATCCGATACCCATTTAAAGTGTACAATTCAATAACTGAGTTATGCACAGAGTTAGTCATCCATCGTCATCTAATTTTAGAACATTCTCATAAGCATAAAAAGACCCCCAGACCCATCAGAGATTCTTCCCCTCCCCGTCCTGCTTCCCTAAGACCTAGGTACCCTTAGGCTTTCTGTTTTGGTAAATAGGACTTTCCTAGGTATTTAACTGGAATTATAAAACTTTTTGCTGCTGTTATATTAGCTTTGGGTTTTTTTGCACCTCACTTTGTAGACCAGGCTGGTCTTGAACTCAGAGATCTGCCTGCCTCTATCTCCCTCTGCTGAGATCAAAGGTGTGCACTAGCATGCCTGGCTTTCAAGACTTTTTAAAAAATACTTTTACAATACAGAATTTTAAATGTTTCACATTTTCCAAATCCCCACAGTTCACTCACTAAGGGAATGGGTAATTAATTTTAATAAAGTCAAATCGATTCCAAGGCTCTCCCTTTGGTACCATGCTTCACAAAACTCTCCCGATTCTAAGGACACAAGCATTCTCACATACATTTTCTATCAGCACATGCACGGTTTTGATCTGAACACAGAACTCCTTACCCCATCTCACACCCATTCTGGAATAATGCATGAAGCCCACCCAGTTGTCACTCACATATCTATCAAGTGACAACCCTTTTCCTGGGGATGTTTTTCACCATTCTCTAAGTTGACAGACATTTTTGGTCTATTCTGAATTTTTTTTTTAATTTTTTTCATCTGTCCTATAATCAAACTCTGTACTTTAACATCACATTTAAATTGGGTTAAGAACACTGCTAACTACTATTATTTTAACAACACGTTTTTCAATCTGCTTAGACACACTGTGTTCACTGATATTAATTTACGGGACTTTATGCCCACGTGTAAATTCTAGAACACTCATTACAAATTAATCTAGGAAGAATTCATATTCCACAGTGGTGAGTCCACATGCAACAGGTATGAGTCCTGGGTCATTTTCTACCTTGTGTTTAATTACGTCTCACTTACTGTATGATGCTTGCTTCTATTTATTTGCCATCTTTTGTTATTAATTATGATTTGCCCCTACATTTTTATTCCTACTGACATACAGAACATTATTTTATAGCTATACATATTCAAAGATTTTTCTTATTAGTTTATCTGTCTTATACTTAATCAGACCTAAATGTCACCACCTGAAAGAGGTACACAGGAATAGGGTCAGAATATACACCCACCTCTGTCTGACTACACGCCACAGCTACACGGCCCAAGACCACAGCACCCACGTCCGTACAGACGGGAGACTTATTTCCACAGCCTCCAACCGAGAAGAGGAGGGCTGTAAATAGGTGTAAAAAGGAAATAACCACTCTTCTCTCTCGTTGTACTGCTGAGCAAACTCCCAAACACGAAATCTGCCTTACAAGTCAACACACACATCTTCCCAACACTTGTATTTAAAAAGGAGGTATCATGTGTCAAAAACATAACCTTGCTTAAGAGGAGTCTCACAAAATCTGGAATAAATTATAATATGAAAATGTGCGAGTGATAAATTATCTGGAAAGATTTTTCTGTTACAGTGTTAATCTGTGGTGCTTCTCCTTTTTAAGGCATTTGGACACTCTTTCAAGGGACTCAGAATCAAATACTGCAACTGTTAATGCAACGGGTTTTCATGGACTAGAGCATGCAGGCTGTTCCCACTGTCGGGAGCACAGAAGCATAAGAACTACTTCAAACTCCCCATGGACATCAGTGTTCAAGTTACACTGATACATTTCTGCATCCTATATTTTTTAAGAATGCACACACGTTGGGTGTGGTGGTGTCAGCCTTTAATTCCTGTCACTCTGAAGAAAAAGGCTGGTGGATCTCTGGGTTTGAGGTCAGCCTGGTCTACATAGTAAGTTCCAGGTCAATCAGGACTACATAGAGAGATCTTGCACTCATACATGCAGGAGAGCATGCCGGCAAACACACACACATACACACACATGCACACACACACACAATTAACCTGTTAACCCGAGTTTCCTACAAGTTTACTGACAATATGGCATATGGTCACTTCTGAGTAATGTATTACTGAGAGCTTCCTACAGTATAATGTAAGAATATAAATATCTAATACATAACTTAATATAATCCTCATTCCTGTATTCTGGCATGAGTCAGTCACACTGGTCCACCCGCTTTACATCTGACTTGCCTATCTTCAGTGCCTACAAATGTTATCTAGCCTACTTCTCTCAAAGGAATTTTGAGAATCCTAAAAATCTCTGAGCTCCTAGACATCCAAAAATAAAAATTTTAATTCTTCCATTTAAAAAAGAGAAAGTATTCCCTCTCAAGTATTTAAATGAATTGTAAAAAGAGGGAGGGAGGGAGGGAGGGAGGGAGGGAGGGAGGGAGGGAGGGAGGGAGGGAGGGAGGGAGGGAGGTCAACTGTTACTGAAGTTCTATGGAAAGTTAGAATAAAACAGAACGGTAATGTGAACTGGACTGCTCTGAGGCGTGAGGAAAACAGTAATAAAAACCTCAGTGACATTAGGAAGCTACTGCCTCCTAGGAACCTAGGAACTGACTACAGTCCTAAATTGCATGGAGGAGCCTGTCCAGTACTGTAGTAAATAAAAGTCCCAAGTGAGGCTCTCACAGCTGGATGATCCCAAATACAGCACAAATCTTTAAATCAGTCAGGAAGGGCCTATCAACACCGTTAGTGTTACACCTTACCGAAGGTCTGTCACAGCCTTAGCTGAGGCTCCAAGGAAATCTCTACCAACTGTGGCCATAATCCTAAGTGAGATGCTAAACTACACATACAAGGCCCTCGGGGGCATACAAGGCCCTCGGGGGGATACGGTGATTTGAGGGGTAAAGCAAAGCTTCACAGTGTCTTAGGGTTTCCGATGCTGTGATAAAACACCATGACAAAAAGCATGTTAGAAGGGAAGTCTCCTTTCAACTTACAGCCAAGCCATCAACCAGGGAAGATGGGCAGGAACCTGGAGGCAGGAGCTGAAACAGCAGCCATGGAGGATGCTGTTTTCTGACTTGATTCTCAAGGCTTGCTCAGCCTGCCTTCTTACAGCACCCAGGGCCACCAGCCCAGGCCTGATACCGCCCACAATGAGCTGGGCCCTCCCACATCAATCATCTACCAAGAAAATACACCACAGGCCAGTCTGGCAGGGACATTTTTTTCAGCTGAGGTTCCCCTTTCTAAAAGAACTCCAACTGGCATCCAGTAGACATAAAAGTATCAGCATAGCAGGACACAGCAGACCTCTCACCTCAAAACACTTTTTAGCAAGGATAAGAACAGGGGAGGCTGGAAAGTTCAGAGATGAGTTGCAAGTTGGGGTGAGGCCATGTCTTTACATAGAACTTCGCAGGACCATTGCCTTCACCGAGGGCTAATAAAGCAGCTTTCAAGATCAATCTCACGGGCTGACAGCCATCCTCCAGGGTTCACTCTGTGGGTTGACTGTTCCTACACGAGAAATCTAGACTACCAATGGACTGGAGGGGTCCACGAAGCAGCAAAGAAGGTCCCAAATACAATTGGCTGCACTGTCACAACTGCGGATCCAGGAGAGCACTTCCTTTCAGCCGATGTGAGCCAGCTGCCCTAGGCTGGTCTGTAGCTCGGGAGGCAACTAATTGTACAAACACGGGAAACATCCCATCCCAGGCCCTGAGAAAACAACCTATACCCCCACGGCAAGAGACAAGCAGACTAGAGACAAGCCACCAAAGGGCCACAGCAATCAGAGCTAACATCCTGCAAGGTTTTTAAATCTTTTCAATAAATGGCTTTATTGAGGTGTAGCTGACATAAACTGAACGTGTTTAAAGTATACAGTTAGGTAAGCTTTTAAATATATATACATCCACAAATCTACAAAATTCAGTCATGGCCTTAGAACACTCTGAAAATTTCCTCTGGCCATGTTGCAATCTTTGCCTCCCTCTCTGCATAAATTTAAGTTTCCAAGAATTCTCAAGAAGTTATTAATATGTGCTCCTTGTGGTTGGGATTCTTTCATTCTGCACTTACTCTGTGATTCATCCAGTGTGCAGACAGTACAATGTCCTTTTATTTGTTGAGTGATATATCCCATTTTGGAGTTGCCAATTTTTTTTATATATTCACTGCACAATAGAGATGTGGGTCCCTTCCAACTTTTAGCTATTATTTTTTTTTAATCTGCTAGGAACATTCCCACAAAAATCTTTGCATGGATGTATGATTTCTGGGGGGGGGGGGGAGATGTACTTTTCATGAGAATGCACATATATATGTAGGCTATCCCCTCTACCACTCCCACCTTATTTTGAGATAAGGTCTCTATTAAACCTGGAGCTCACCAGTTCCAATAGGCAGGCTGGCTGGGGAGCTCCAGAGATCTGCCAGTCCCTGCCCACCCACAAGCCCCCAGTACTGGGACTGCAGGCACGCAATACTGTACGTGGATGCTGGGAATCCAAACTTGGTCCTCACTGTTCCATGGCAGGCATTTTTCCAGCTAAACCATTCCCCCACCACTGATGCTTGACTTCTTTACTCACGGGTAAATACGAGCAGAACGGATGCAACATTTAAGTGGCGATCTCTGGGAGAAGGGATGGCGCTGGTGATCTGATGCAGAGCCTCTCACTGGCCTAACAACCATCCCCAAGCCTGGTTCTAACTTCTCAAGACCCTGTCAACCGTTTTTCCAAAGGGTCCTTGCCACTCTCCACACCGACTAACCCCATCTGTGAGTTCATTTTGGTCATTCCTCTTGCACTGGTTTTAATCCATATACCTTGAATGACTGATAAAGTTGACAGTTTTCATATGAATATTTGCTATTTTTACAACTTTAGTGAAGTGTCCTGTTCCAAACTTTTCCTTAGGTTTTAATTGTATTGTTTTCTTATCCTTAAACTTGAGAAATCCTTATACATTTGGAAGTTCTCTATTACATATATGTTTTGCAAACATTTAACATTCCAGTGCTCTTAATATTTTAACTGTACTTTTCAAAGTTAAGATTTTTGCTCAAAACTGGTTGTCATATCTCTGTAGACTGTTTGAAGTGTTTTAATGCCTTTGCCAAAGACGTTCTATAGCCAGCTCCACTGACCCCTGCCCTGTCCAAGATTACATTGTTTTACAATCAGAAGGTAATCTTTTGTTCTTTTTTCCAAAGTTATTTTGTCTATTCTAGGTAAATTTCAGAACCTACTCACTAATTACTATCTTTAAAAAGTTGTAGTACATGGAAAACACACAACAGTTTGGAAAAGTTCAATATGTTTTTCAATTCTGTGGACCAAGCCTTATGCACTGAGCTACACCCCAGCTTCAAAAAAATAGATACACAGGGGGCTGAGACTGAGATTATTTTCTAGAAAAATCAAGAAAGAATCTTCCAAAAGACCCAAGTTTGGTTCCCAGTACCCACATTGGGCTGTTCACACTCCCTGTTAACTCCAGTCCCAGGGAATTTGATGCTTCTTCTGACCTGCATAAGTGTCTGTATATACACAGCATATACACTGACATGGACATATATACATATAAACATTGAGACAGGGTTTCTCTGTGCAGCCAGGACTGACCTGGAACTTAGTCTGTAGCCCAGGCTGGCTTATGTGGAGCTCCTTCTGCCTCCCAAACGCTGGGATTAAAAAGGTACCACCTTGTGAAATGAACTCAATTGTATTTTTGTAGACTTCTTGTCTCATATTGCTTTCTTCTGACATTGTTTTTTTTTTTAATTTTTTTAACTTATTTTTATTTATTTATTTGGTCTCATTGGTCTTTTTGCTTTTATGTTTTGGTTTTGACTTCTGTTTTCTGGGGAGTGTTGATAAGTTTCTTGAATTTTTTTGTTTTATTAATTTTATGTGCATTGGTGTTTTGAATATCTGTTATGAGTGTGTCAGGTCCTCTGGAACTAGAATTACAAACAGTTGTGAGTTGCCATGTGGGTGCTGGGAATTGAACTCTGGTCCAACGGAATAGCAACCAGTGCTCTTAACCACTGAGCACCTCTCCAGCCAATAAATTTTAAAAAGACTCATTAACAAAATGTTATCTTTCACTCACATCTCTCCTGAATTTTCTTAGCAATGCTTATAACTGGAGTTTGCAAGTTTCACCCATTTGTATCTCATGCATGCAATGTCATTATAAAGGGCAAGTTTGGATAGGAAATTTCCACCCAAAGGGTCATGAGTTGAAGGGTGGAGCCTTTGGGGATATGATTTCATCAAGAATGGATCAATCCACTGGTAGATCTATACCTGGTGACATTGCTGCCATGAGAACCAAGAGGGGACTGGACTACAGAAGCAGGTTGGAGGACATACGCCCCTCAAGGACACACATCCCAGTCACCACAGGGTGAGCAGCTCTTCTCGTGCCCCTGACACGATGCCCTGCCTCATCATGACTCAGGTACAGCACAGCCCACAGACTGGAACTTCTAAAATCATAAGCCAAACCGTGAGCCCCCCTTGCTTTTCTCGGGTACTCTGTTGTAGTGATGAAAAGCTCAGCAACATAAAGAGGTATCTACATTTCAATTTCTAACTCTAACCAGGATACATAAAAGCATTACAACCCTTGAGAGTCTGCTGTCAGTTTTTGGTAGATTCTATCAGACTTATCACATATAAGATCATGTTATCTGCTAAACAAAAACTCTTACTTCCTCCCTCCTCTTCCTCTCAGCCCTCACTGGCACTAGCTGGAATCTCTAGCATGTTGAATTCCACTCACCTTGTTCCTCCTTAGGAACGAAGCATTTAGTTTTGCCCAGATGTATGTTAGCGGAAGGGTTACCAGAGATGCCCTTTATTGGGCTAGAAACTTTCAGGAATAGTGGGTTTGGGCAAAGGCATTTTCCTGACATGTGAGGTGATCATCTGATTCTGCTCTCCGCTAATGTAGCCAATTACTTTGAACTTTCTACGGAACTCGCATTCTGTATAAACCCCACTGGACATACTCTCTTCTTACATACTATTAGCTGTAATTTCCAGAGCTGGGAGAGTCGTCCTCTGTCCTGTAACTGTTCTCAGCATGGGGAGTGGTGCGGCTATTACAGAAAGGGGGGGGGGGCTCCCTGCTTATCTGCTTTCTGAATTTGTGTAGAGCTGGCATCACTCTGTAATTAGATGTTGGTCAGAAATAGCCCATAAAGGCTCGTGTGGACCAGGTACTTTCTTGCTTGCTAATTAAACTACAAATGTAATTTTTAAATGGATATAGAATTATCAACAAAATCTTTTTCCTCATGGCTAAACTTTCTCAAGTTACAACTTGCAGGAACATTCTAATTTCATCCAATATGTCAAATCTGAAGGCATACAATTCTTTTTATTATGAATATAAGCATAATATTGTATCATATATATTTATATAGAATATAAATATAGGTATAAGATACTATCAAATAATATTATATTGTTAATACCTACAAAATCTGCAGTGACAGCCAACATTAATAATTCATGAACCCTTTAATCCCAGCACTAGAAAGGTGAGGCATGTGGATTTCTGTGAGTTCAAAGCCAGCCTGGTCTACAGAGCAAGTTCCTGGATAGCCAGGGCTGTAATACAGAGAAACCCTATCTTGAAAAAAACCAATACATAAATAATTCATGACCCTAAAGTATCAGAGTGTTCCCATGCAAATGAGCTGAATCATAGGACAAACTTCAAAGACAGGTAATACTCATCTATCTAGGACCAAGAGGAAACACAAAAACATCACAGTCTGCTCTGAGTCTGCTACAACAGAGCTGCCTACCAACCTAACACTTGGGGTCAGGGGTGGGTGTATGGGTCTCAGTAATACTGGATGATTACAAGCATAAGGCCAGCCCAGGTACCAGAACCACACACATTGTGACTATGTATGTACGTGTGTGTGTGTGTGTGTGTGTGTGTGTGTGTGTGTGTGTGTGTGTGTGTGTGTGTGTGTGTGTGTGTGTATGTAGAAGAAGGAGGAAGAGAGAAATTTGTCATCACATCACTTGTCTGTTTATAAAACATTTTGAGTTTCAACTTGAAAACATTTGTTCAGCCAGGCAGTGGTGGTGCATGCTTTTAATCTCAGCACTTGAGGAGGCAGGGGCAGGAGGATCTCTGTGAGTTTTAGGCCAGCCTGGTCTACAGTGCAAGTTCCAGGACAGCCAGGGCTTAACATAACCCCCAAAAAGAAAAGAAAACATTTGTTCTATAGTGACAACGTAAGAAAAAAGTTATAGAGAGCAGGCAGAAAATGATGCCTATAAGTATTGGACAAAATGATAGAGGAAAGTGCTGTGGGGTTGACATCAGAAGGACCCACAAAGCTTTTTCAAGGCATCTTTGCTCAAGTCTTGTTCACCCCAAAATTCTAATTCAGTAGATCTGATTCAACCCAAAGTGTTCTGGAAAAAGCCTCCCATATGACTCTGACAAACACTTCTGACTCAGAACTGCCTATCTGATTGCCTGGATGACTTCTCAAGTGACCCATTAACAATAAAATAAGAGACAAGTATGGTAGTGCATGACAGTTAATCCCAGCACACAAGAAATAGAGACAGGAGGGTCTCAGGTCTTGGGCCATCACTGACTACAAAGACCTTTCAGAAAGAGAGAGAAAAAGAGGGCGAGAGGGATGGAGGGAGCGAGAGAGAGAGGGGGGGAGAGAGGGAGAGAGAGAGAGAGAGAGAGAGAGAGAGAGAGAGAGAGAGAGAGAGAGAGAGAGAGAGAGAGAGAGAGAGAGTGCAAATGAGTATCAGGACATCCCTAATACTGGGAAGGGAGTGGTGTTGTCCTAGGTAGATACCAAGCCTACTAAGCCATGTGTTATGTTTCTTAGGATCAAATAAACCTCAACAATACTGTCACATTTTACTTCAAAAACCATTTGGAGCCGCAATGATCAGAGTACAGCTGCTGAATTCCAATCTAAAGAGAAGCCATTGTTTACAGGGCAGTGGCAACAATGCATCTGTGCTGCAACCACAGAAGATTACACACTGCGGACACAACAGCTGACAAACTGAGATCTCTACAGTTTTGATTGGCATTTTGATTTAAATGGGTTGGTAACTCTTACAGAACTTTTCTAGTGTAGTATCTAGATTGGTGCCATACTTAAAGAATATGGGGGTTGGGGGCTAATAAATACTATAAGAGCATAACTATTTCAAAACTTTGGATGTTGGTCTTCAAAAGATTCAGAAACAAATAGTTTTTGCTAGGAATTATTTGTATAACAAATATTTAGGGATAAGTACTTTTGGCATATACATCTTGGCAACCTTACACAAAAAACTCTGGGAAAAGTAATAAACATTTGGGAAGTATTCACATACAATTCAACATTCTGGTTGAAATTTTTGTGTGTCAAATATGAAATATCAGGGTTATGTCTTTTGTAGCCTTACAAAATGAGTCAAGGACACAACAACAGAGAAGTAACAATGTGTTCCCTTGTACCTACCTGTCACAACTATCAGAACTGTTATACTTGTATCATATGGTCCCAAGCTGTTGATATATACTTTAAAGCAAATCCCACACACTATATTACTTTTTAGCTTAAACAAATAAATTGGAGCTGAATCTCCTCACTATTATCATATACCCTAGTTTGCTTCTCTGTTGCAAAGTTAAACATCTTAACAAAAAGCAGCTTGGGAGGAGAGGGTTGACTTGGCTCACAGGTTGCAGTCCATCAGCCAGGGAAGCCAAGGAACTGAAGCAGAGACCACAGAGCTATGATGCTCAGTGGCTGGCTTCTCATAGCTTGCTCCGTCTGCTTTCTTGTACAACCTAGGACCACCTGGTGGCCCTGAGTGCCACTACCCACAGTGGACTACTGGCCCTCCCACATCAATCAAGAAAATGCCCAGAGGTACCCACAGCCCAATCTGATGGAGGCAATTTGTCAATTGAGGTTTCTTCTTCCAGATGAAGCTGTAGTTTATGTCAAGATGATTTAAAAAAAACAAAAAACAAAAAACAAACAAACAAACAAAAACCACAAAACAAATACAAATACAATAATACCCTTATCATGATTAACTTCCCCATATTGTTTCAGAATGTACTTATACAACTCATTTTGTTCAAGGTTTTTTCCTTTTGTTCCATCCTATAACACACTAAAATAATTGGCCTGAAATTCTCAGCATGTGGCTGGGGATGGCTTAGTGCGTTAATAAGTAAGAGCTTGCCACACAAGCTTGAGAACCTGAGTCCAGAATGCCAACACCCAGAAACAGAAAGAACACCTTCTCCCAGTAAGATGTTTGGTTTTTACTTCCTGTAAAGATTACACTGTAAAATGGGAATGGGGTGGAATGACCGCCTAGCATGTGCAAGCCCTGGGTTCAATTCCCACCAAGAAATGAAAAAATAAGGATAGGACTGGAGGTACAATACACCCAGATGCATGCTCCCATCTCTCAGAAATAAAGTATGTTAACGGTTTTTCCTTTGGGGGGATGGAGTGTGCTGGGATCAAACCTAGAGGACCAGAGGCTCCTGTGTGCTGGAAGTCTACCACAAAGCTACAGGCTAGTCTCCAGCGGTGTTTTGGTCAACACGTAGAAACAAGCATTGCTGTCTCTTGACTGATGGAGGATCAGCCATCACCAACAACACAGTGATCACCAGACCGGGAAGTCCACTGCCAACCAGTGATGTCAGAGGGAACAAGCATTTAAGTTTTAAGCTAAACCAACCTGTGCAAAGACGCACCAGGTAACATCTGTGGCCTGGGATTCAGAACCCATTTGGTGGCAGCAAGACAATGTGCATGATGTTTGATCCCTAGGATCATGCAAAGAAAAATGAGCCCAGACATGTCTGCATGACAGGTCTGAAGGAGAGAAAAGACCTCAGGAAAACGGTGGAAGAAAATAAAAGAACAGAATGGGGGTTGAGGACAAAGACCAGTGCCGGAGCCAGCAAAACAAGGGAGACAAATCTGCTGTCACTTATCTGACATGCCCATGCAAGTTTCAAAAGAGAAGGCTAATAAAATATAAAAACTACGAACAGCATTGTAGAAAAGAAGGTAGGTACCAAGTTCTCCTCTGACACGTGTACAGTTTAGTGTTTAGATCAGGCTAAAGAAATCCAATGCAAACATCTGCCATTTCTCTATCTTGAAAACATTCAAAGTTTTTTCTATCCTTTGAAACATAAAGTACATAAGTGCATCACTGTCCACGGTCACTCAACAGCACATAACGTTACCCCTCACCATGACACAGTGGCCCTGATCAACCTTTCTCT
This sequence comes from Phyllotis vaccarum, assembly GCA_033318265.1. Lineage (NCBI taxonomy): Eukaryota > Metazoa > Chordata > Mammalia > Rodentia > Cricetidae > Phyllotis > Phyllotis vaccarum. Next base: position 196,700,324 of record JARWLC010000002.1, read on the forward strand.
CTCCCTGGGATTTTGTTATATGTATGTTTGAACCTATGAGTGTCATATCATGTATTCTATTGTTTAATCTACCTTTTTAATGTATACTACGTGCACCTTCCATGTAAACTGAGGTCTATGTCCTCATGCTTTCATGAAAGGCCCTGTAACAACGCATAGTTGAGAGCAGAAGCTGGTAAGGTTAACACAAAGTACCCAACAGCAAACAAAGTCATCCTGGCTATGCAGCTTCCAAATTCTGCAGATGCTCAAGGCCCTGATATAAAATGATGTCATACCTGTATATAACACTGACACACACAGACGTTTTACAATACTTCATATGTAAACAGTTGTCATATTATTTGGAAACAATGACAAAGAAAATGCTCATTCATATTCATTTTAGACACTATTTTCTCATTTCTAAATATTTTCACTCAGTGATAACACAGATATATATCTATGGCTGTCTATCTATAGGGCCCGCAGATAGAGCTAACTGCACACAACCTTATGGTTACAAGGCGGTACAGACAGGAAGGGAGGGCGGGGTGGGAAACAGCTATAGCACGTATTAGCTTTATGGAGACTGAAATTCTATATAATATTCAGATATGTTTTCTTTTTTAAATTTTTAAATTGTAAAAACTGAGCTCACAGGTAGAAACTATAGGTAACAGAATTTTCAAGAAACAATACAAAATGAAAACAGAAACAACTATTATTCAGAATTTCAAAATAGGGACAGAAGGGCATTCAGCCAAGCACGGGCTAGTCTATAAAGGAGTCCCATGTGACTTCTGCATGTCCAGCAGGCAAAGGCCATTGGCACAAGGCTCTACTTAGAATCAAGGCCACACTGAAATCAAAATCACTCTCTACCACTTAAATAAAACCGGTGTGTCACATCTGTCCTTTGTCTCAACTCTGTAAACGGGGCTGACAATAGACACCTCACTGGCTTGTGAGGAGCAAGCATACAGACTGAGTAGGGGTCTAGTAAATGAGAAAAACTTCCCGTATATCAGCCATCTGTTTTTTTCTTTTCTTCCTTCTGCTTTTCCTTTCTGAAGTACTGGATCAACTCAGGGGCCTTGCCCACTGAGCCACATCACCAGCCCTTATAATTCTACCTTCACGGCTAAACAGTATTCTACTTTGCCAACGTTCCACATTATTTTGCGTAAATATCCTTGTTTGTACTAACAGACATGCCACATTTACCCTGTTATTACTCAAAAGGTAGTCTCCAATGTAAAAGTACCAATCCAAATAGACATTTTTAAGTTTTGTGTGTGTTCAAAGGGCAGCCTGCATAGGAGGCAGCTGTCTCATCCCACCACATGGGTCCCAGAGATCAAACTCAAATTTGTCAGAATTGATGGCCATCCTTTACCCACCAGGCCCCAAGATACATGTATTTTAAATTGTGAGGTATGAGTCAGCAAAATGACTCAGCAGGTAAAGGAGGTTTACCATGCAAGCCTGGCAACCTGAGTTCAACCTCCCAGAGTCATCCTCTGATTCCCTATGTGTACCATGGCAAGGGTCCATACATCATGTATGCACAGGTACACATGTACACACATACACACCAAATAACAATAATTTTATTGAGTTATGAGATGTTTTACTAGTATGTCCTTCAAAAAAGTTCTATCAAACTTACTCTCTCCTACTGTGTGAGAATCGTTTCCCTTACCTTTTGCACTACAAGGAACTCTATTTGGTTTTGGTTTGTTGTTCTGGTAGGGGGAGCAGGGTTGAAACAAAGTCTCTCTGACACAGTCCCAGCTGTCTTGGAATCCACTATACAGACCAGCAAACTCACAGAAATACATCTGCCTCTGCCTCCCAAGTGCTGAGGTAAAAGGTGGACACCATCATGCCTGGCAGTACTGGGAACTCTCAAAGCCATCAATCTGATAGGAAAAAGTCCCTGTAGTGTAAGTTTCATCTGTTAGTTTCTTAGTTGTTTGACTCACAATTCAAGAGGCTGCAAGTCAAGTCCAAAGGCTTGATAACTCTTAGAGCGGACCACATGCTATGCTGAACCACAAAAGGACAATACACCAAGTGGCAGAACTAACTGCCCGCTTTATGTAACCTCACTGCATTTTGATTTTCCTTCCCAGGGCTGAAGGATGGAGGGCAGCAAGTGGCATTCTGGCACTGTTCTGATTCCTGTGAATCACACCTTCCCCTGTGATGGACTGTGTCCTCTCAAACCATGAGCCAGAATAAAGCCTCTTTCTTTCTTTCTTTGAGACACTTTCTCAGGTAGATTCTGCTGTGGTAACAAGCAAGTAGTGTCAATGCCTGCAACATGACTGCCGCCCACAGTTAAGATGAAGAGTCCAGCAGGGTCTGGTGGCGCATGTCTGTAATCCTAGCTACTCAGAAGATGATTCAAGAGGCCTGTTGGGCTACAGAGTAAATTCAAGACCAGTATGGGCAAAGGAGACCCTATTTAAAGATAAAAAGTAGAAACAGAAGCCTGGAGATAGAACCCACCGGTAAAGCACTTGCCTGGCATGCATGAGACAAGAGACTCAAGTCTCCAGCATCACACATAAACATATGCAAAGTGACTATATGTCTCTGCCAGCTTGAGCTGAGTGGCACCTTAAGACAGTATGATAACATTAACCCTGACAGTCCAGGCATAACTCTCAATTGCTTAACTACCTTATCTCTTAGTAGTAAACTACTTTGAACATATAACCACACTAGCAATAACATGCAATAAAAAAGAGATAAAGCTTTGTTAGGTTGGAGATTTCCTTCTAGTGCTTTCTGTAGGGCAGGATTTGTGAATACATACTGTTTAAATTTGGGGGTTTTTTATGGAATATATTGTTTACTCCATCTATGGTGACAGGGTTTTACTGGGTATCATAGTCTGGGCTGGCCTCGTGGTCTCTTATAAATTATAACATCTGTCCAGGACCACATAGCTTTCATGGTCCCCATTGAGAAGTCAGGTGCTATTCTGGTGGGTCTGCCTTTATACTTGGCCTTTTGCCTTTGCAGCTCTTAAAGTTCTTTCTTTATTCTGTATTTTAATATTTTGATTATTATGTGGTGAACAGAATGGGGGGCTCCAGTCTATTTGGTGTTCTGAAGCTTCTTGTATCTTCACAGGCATTTCCTTCTTAGACTGGGAAAGTTTTCTTCTGATTTTGTTGAATATATTTTCTGTGCCTTTGAGCTAGTATCTCCTCCTCCTCCTCCTCCTCCTCCTCCTCCTCCTCCTCCTCCTCCTCCTCCTCCTCCTCCTCCTCCTCCTCCTCCTCCTCCTCCTCATTCCCCTCCTATTCTTAGGTTTGGTCTTTACATGGTGTCCCAGATTTCCTGGACATTTTGTGTTATGATTGTTTTTGTTTTGGTTTGGTTTTAAACTTTAGCATTTTCTTTGCTGAGGAATTTATTTCCTCTATGGTATCTTCCACACCAGATTCTCTCTCCCATCTCTTGCATTCTGTTGGTTATGTTTGCATCTTCAGATTTTCTATTTCTACCATCCCCTCGGTTTGTGCCTCCTTATTGCTTCTATTTCAGTTCTTGAGTCTTACACTGTTTCCATCGCCTGTCTGTTTCCTTTTTCTTGGCTCTCTAGTCCTTCTTTAAGAAGTTTATTGTTTTCTTCCAATTTTTTTGCTTGTCTTCTCTATTTCCTTAAGGGAGTTTTCATTTCTTCTTTAATTTCCTCTTTAAAGGCCTCTATCATCTTTACACAGATATTTTTAGGGTCGTTTTCCTCTGCTTTTTTATACTGGAACGTTCAGGTCTTGCCGCTGTAAAGCACCAGGTGCTAGTGGTGCCATATTGTTCTCCATGCTGTTGAATGAATTTTTGCACTGACGCCTCCGCTTCTCTTCCGATGGCCGGTGCAAGTGCTGTCTGTGTTTCTGGTAGCTGTTTTGGTCTACTAGGAGCTCTTGGAGAAGTCAGAGGCAGTGGAGTCTGTGTCCCAGAGAGCAGTAGGTTAGCTCTTTTGAGACAAGGTCTTACTAGAAAGGCCAGGCTAACTTGGAACTCACTATGTAGCCCAGGTTGGCATGGTACTGACATGATACAGCCAAAGCTGGTCTCAAACTTAAGACAATGCCCCTGCCTCAGCCTCTCAAGGTCAGAGACTATAGGCATGAGACCATGGATATTTTCTCCAAATATCTCATTCTGATTTAGATGGCTCTGGGGCAAGAGCTGAAAGCTATCTGATTTCCTAAACAGTTAAGTAAAATGCAAGAAAGTATCAAGATAGAGAAAGGATTGCTAAGGAACATGGGCACAGTTGAGTACACTAAGTAACTGGAATGCCCTGCTGCCTAGGATAACTACAGTTAGCAACATTAAACAATGTCTCAAAATAGCTAGCTACTAGGGAAGATTTTAACTGTTGCCAACACAAAGCAATGATAAATGTCTGAGGTGTGGGGCATGCCAACTACTCAAATCTGATCATTCAAATTTTAATGTGTTTGTACAAGTGTGTGTACACTGTGTCCTCAAACACATACAATTATTACTTGTCAATTTTTAGATAACATTAGCCAAATAAAACATTTTTAACGCTGAAAAATCAAAGCATGGTGATAACCACCAAATTACCTAAGCTCTGCTATTGTGAACACAGCTACAATTTAGAAATATTAGTGGGCATAATAATGGGAAAGTGGGGGGCTGATGACACCCAATGCCCTTTCCACTACTTCTTTCCTTTCGCTGTTGGCTTTGTTTCTTCTTTGAGACAGACAGGGTCTCGCTACGTAGGCTTGGATGGCCTCAAACTCAGACATCCACCTGCCTCTACCTCCTGAGTGCTGGGATTTAAGGCATGCACCACCATGCTAGATTTGAATTCCTTTTTTTTCTCCCTTAAAGATGTATTTATTACGTATACAGTATCCTGCCTGCACACCAGAAGAGGGCACCAGCTCTCATTATAGATGGTCATGAGCCACCATGTGGTTGCTGGGAATTGAACTCATGACTACTGGGAGAGCAGTCAGAGCTCTTAACCCCTGGAGCCATCTTTTCAAGGGCTGGAGTGCTACCAAAAGAAAGTTTGGTGGGGTTTTGTTTTGTTTTGTTTTGTTTTGTTTTGTTTTGTTTGGCCAGGCACGGTGGTGCATGACCTCATGACATCCATGGCAAGAACCTGATGCAAACAAGCGGAGCAGGAAGGCATGGTGTTTTCTCTCATAAACAGCCCTTATGAGAAAACAATTCCTAAACATAGTCAGTCTCCTTGCATTACCAAACACTTTAAAGAAAGACTCGGAGGGATGAATTTTCAGCTCACTATTAAAGCTTCTCATGGATCAGAAAGCTAAATTAAAGTAAACTCAACACCTCTGCCAAGGTGGCAAAGATGGAGGGCACCGTGGTGCTGGGCTGAATGTGAGGAACAAATGTCAAAAAGTAAAAGAAGAAAAAATGTCAACAGGAAAAGTTTTGTTTCCTTACACCTATCTCTAGCCAATGCCACCAAAACCAAACGGTCAGTCCTGTCAAGCTGAGCTTACTATGAGCAAATAAACCAGTATATACTTGGATCATAACTTGTAAATACACATTTAAAGTCTATTATTATTCCTCCTAGGCACCTCACTCTCACCTGCCTTCAGTCAAACACGTTAAATAATCATGTATGCTTGTCAGTTGCTCTTCCTTCCCTGTGACATCATTTCGGACATCTCCTCCTGCCCAACCTTCCCGGTAGCTGGATCTATAGGCTCAGGGAACTGTGCCAGCTTACAGAATTCTGCTTAAAAAGCCTTCTGCACTCACTTCCAACTAGGAGTGGAATTTTATCCATCTTCTTTGTTCCATTATCCAAATAAATATTACAGCCGAGTGCTGGAGCTGAGGGTATGGCTCAATAGCTGAGCACTTGCTAGCCTGCATGAGGTCCTAGATCCAACCTCCAGTACTTAGAACGAGAAAGAAAAGCAAAATCCCCAATAGATCTCTAAAATTGCAGTTAGTACCAAACCCTATAAATACTCTATCTTTTTTCCCTAAGATGCATACCTTCTTGCATGTTTCATTTGTAAATTAGGCACAGAAGCATAACAATAATAAAATAGGAGAGCTAGAGAGATAGCTCAGTGGTTAGGATGCTGGCTGTTCTTCCAAAGGTCCTAAGTTCAGTTCCCAGGAAGCACATGGCAGCTCACAATCATCTATAATGGGATCTGATGACCTCTTCTCTCATGCAGACACGCATGCAGACAGAACACTGTATACATAATAAATAAATCTTTTTAAAAGGTCAATAGAATGATCATAACAATACGCCATCATAAGTCATTTGAGAGCCAGAGAAAAGGCTGGGCAGCTAAAAGCACTTGCTGTTCTTGCTGAGAACCCATCACGCAGGCAAACACTCATGCACACATAGTAGAAATAAACAAATCTTTAAAATAAAGCAGGAATGCACTCTCTCCGGGTGCCCAGCTGTGGTCATGCTGCTTCCTGGGATGTTTGGAGAGTGTTCAATGTCCCATGTGATGGTGGAAAAGATGCAGGGTACAGTGGGGCTGGGGGTGGACATGAGGAACAAGTGTCAAGAACTTAGGATCCTCAACACCTGCTTCTGCTGAGTTTCTTCCAAGACAGCCCCGCCTCGCCTCTGAGGACTTGCTTGTGATGGGACCTTAATCTGATTTCTTCAACATGACTGAAACTGTGTCTGCAGTTCCTTCATGATAGATGCGGCCTCTCTGGTGATTTTTACAGTTTTCAGCCCTAACACATACCTAATCTGTGTGCTTGTCTCATATTTACAGTCAACAAGGGATTACCAAAGCCGGCTGTCTTCAGATATGTTAAACAGTGTCTGCTCCCCCACCCCCACCTCTGTACTCTGCAACCCATCAAAAGCATTCTCTGCTCAAGTTCCACCCACAAGCCTTCTCCCATTGTAACTGGGTGCTCATTAGATGTTATGACTGTAACTTTAATTTTATTGCATTTATTTATGTACTCATATGGAGGGCAAAGGACAACTCAGGAAAGCCCGTACTCAGGAATTAACTCAGGCTGTCTGGGTTGGTGGCAAGTGCCTTTACCTGCTGGGCCATATCCCCGGCCCAGTGTCTGTCATTTCTGCTGTTTGAGATGTGAAAGCCAAACTCACTATCCTGTACGATCTTTTCCTAGCCAGGTGAGGTAGCTCACATCTGTAATCCCAGCATGAAAGGCTGAGGCAGGAGGATGACTATGGTTCCAGGGCAGCATGAACACGGAGTAAAACTCTAACAAAAAACAAATGCCAGCAAGATTTCTCATCAGGTAAATCAGCAGTTGCCAATCTAAAAACCTGAGTGCAATCCCTGAAACCCACAGATAGGAGAGCAGTGACTCCACACACACACACACACACACACACACACACACACACACACACACACACACACACACACACACACAGTGTGTTTCACAGTAGAGGCATTTTAAGTATTTTAAATATCTTACAGCACTCTGTAAGCCGGCACAGTTCTGTGCCCATGGCCCAGACAGCTTCAGGCAATCCTCACTGCCTTGTCACTTAAATGAAGCACTTTACAGTGAGTAAAGTGAGTTAGAGCTAGAAGACTCATTCTTATGGTTCTTGCTGCTGTTACCAAAGAGCTAACCGAAACCACCTATAGGAGGACGGATTTCTTTAGGCTCCGCCCACCACAGAGCACAGTAAACCAAAGCAGCTTATCACAGAGGCAGGAAGCAAAGCAAAGAGGGAAGAAGGGGGGGGGGGGCAGGAGGCGGGGGGGGGGGGGGGGGGGCGCTAGGTATAACCTTCCAAGTTACACTCATTACACCTACTTCCTCTATCTGGGTTCCACTTCACAGAGTTGCTACAACCTCCCAAAATACTGCCACCAGCTAAGGGCCAAGCATGCAACACATAAGCTTCTGAAGGGCATTTCATGTTCAGAGTGTAACATTTTGCTCCTGACTTCCAAGAGTTTATGGCCATCTCATAGTGCAAAATGAACTCAGTTACCCCAAGAGTCATAACAGTTCCAGCACTGCTCAGAAGAGCAAATGCAAAGATGCTGCTATCTCTCCAACATCCTACAGTCACATTGCAGCTTGGGATTTACTCTCAGAACCCCACACAGTCTGCCTGTATGGACTCTCACCCTGCCAAACATTGTCTACCGAGCCTCCCAGCCTTCCCTTTGAAATCTGTTAGAAGTCACCATGACCCTGCAACCAGGATCACATGGATAATGAGCAATTCTGTACCAGCTTGAGTGGAACCCCTTGGACTATGGCTGTGCTGGCCTCTGACTTCCTGGGCAGCAGAGCACAGTGAAACGACACATAGGAAAACACTTTCCTGGGCTGCACTTTGCAAGCCATGTGCCTGGGCAATGTTCTTATCCCAGGTGAACATTTCTTAATGAGTTTGTTTGTGCCCTTGACCCTGCTACAGTTGAGAGTCCTGGCCAATTCCTGGAAGCCCTTAGGGCTCGTTTTCTGCAGCCCAATGTACAGTAGATGATGGCTTCTGAGTGCCCTAACCTACTGAGGAACCACCCTTCCTAGGGACCATTTTCACACCAGCCTCCACCACCACCACCACACTGCACAACAGCCCCTTCTGCTGTGTCCTCCACTCTCAACCATCACTGTCTCGTCACTTTAACGAAGCACCTTACGATGAGTAAGGACATTTAGCTAAAAGCAGCCAGCAATAACCATGCCAACAGCTCAATGCTAAACTGCCTTAAAAATTCCCCCTATCATACCAACTAGTCCATCACCTTTACTTCCGCCTCCCACGGTCTCCAGCCATGAACAAAATGTAGAATGGATCCTCAATGGCCTTTACCAAGTCCCCAAAGAACCCTCACTTCAACCTGGAGCCTTCTGAGTTCCTCCAGCACAACTGTCCACTAACCTGGAGCCCCTGGAGCTCCTGTCACCAAACTTTTCCACATTGTTCCCACAAACCAGCTCCCAGGGGCTTCTGAACCACATCAGGTGGCAGCCACAGCAATGGTCCTATTCTCTGGTACAAATATTCTGCATCAGCTACTTTCACATCACTGTGACCAAAATCTCTGATATAAACTATGTAAGAGAGGACGGGTTTATTTCGTCCAGGGTTGCGAAGCCCCATGCCCCTGGGCATAACATCACAGTGATAAGGACATGGTGAAAGCTATTCACTTTGGGCAGGAAGATGGGAAGCAAAGCGAGAGAGCAGGAACCTGTGAGCAGGTCTTTTGTTACCCCCAAAACCATGCTGCTGGCTGGGGACCAAGCATTCAATACACAAGAGCTCCTGACAGTTCATACTCACACAGTAATCCTGCAGACTTTAGCAACTTAAGGCCAGTTTTTTTTCTTTCCTCGTGGGGAATTTTTGCCTTTTCACATAAATAATGCACTTTACAATTTCCTTTTGCCATGTCTAGATTTACCAGCACCACTAACTAAGCTTACAGTTCCAGCCCACTATTAAATAAAACGAAGACTGCTGGAACATAGCACTGCCCGGTCCATCTGATAACGAAGAGGTTAAGTGACCGATGGGCAGCATATATGGTAAACATACACTGAGAAAGGACGTAATCCCAGCTGGATGAAGAGGACAATGAGTGATTTTTCACCATCCTACCTGGAAGGAGAACATGAATTTTCAGGTCTGGGGACATGGAGCATGAGGACCTGAGTTCAGATCTCCAACACTAAAGGAAAAGGTGGGCGTGCCAAGAGCATGCATAACCAGACACGGGCAAATGCCTGGGGCTTAGTAGCCAGCTAGCCAATTGAAGCAAATCCACGAGCTCCAGATTCAGTGATAGATTCGCCTCAAAAAAAAAAGGAGAGAAAGGGAAGAAAGAAAAGAAGAGTGGATCACACCCCATCACTAAACAGAAATCAAGCTCTAACTCTCTAACTGGACTGGAGAGTGCTGGCCAGCAAGAAGAAAGTTGAGGGAGAATTGTCATCAACAGTTCTGCAAGCTGTGCCCACTGGGACGATGACAGCAGGTCTGTCATAGAGCAACCAAGCATTTTCTGATTCGACTTAAAGCCCAGGAAAAAGGAGGGAATTCACATCTGGTACTGCGGAAAGCATACTGGGGATGCCCGGGCCCTAGGAGAAGAGCAACTGCTCTTGTTTGCTAAGTGGACACAATGTGGCCATCAAACTGTCAATCAAAGTAACTAGGCTGATGCCCACAGATAGTGCTGCTTCTGTCAGCTTTGGCCAAAGAAGTGTCTTGTTTTGCACGGCTAACTGTAGAGATTCATAACTGTGATGAAAATTCAAATAACTGTTGCAGAAACGAAGCATCTGTCTCATACTAAGGCTCAAGGAAAAAGCAGAAAAATGTAAGAGTCAGAGGGAAGAGAGAGTAACATGGAATGCTGACTTCCGGCATGATGTGGCGGTTCCTCTCTTGAATGCCAGAGCACCTGCGATAACCTGCAAAGAGTGGGTGGGACAGAGGGGCTCAAGGCGACGCCCAGCCACTCCCTGAGGAAGTAATGATTGCTGGGGGAGGAGAGACATTTTCTTCAGCAGTGCAGCCTATCTTAAGGTGCCTGTGGGCCTGTGGGCAACTCTAACGGTCACCATATGAAGGGAGAGAGGAGCCAGCTGTGAGAAGAAAGGGGGTCAGCAAGACTGGAAAGGTCAAAACAGATGAAGGACCAAGTTAACTATGCATGTATATGACAGTAATAAAATAATCCATTATTATGTAATTAATATACACTAATAAAAGCTAGTAAGGCAGAGAGCAATCCAGGAAGATTCCAACCCCACAGCCTTGAATGCATACACATATGCACAGACCTCTGCGAACACACATATATGACACACAAACACACAAAGAAACCAAAATACAGCATAAATGGTCTAGTCAATATTTGCTAGAACTTTCTATTTAGTTTTGTGTTTCCATTATTATTGTGTTTACGCAATGGGGGGTTGGTGTGTGCCATGGCACACACGTGGAGGTCAAAGGACAGCTCTGTGCTCCCTCTCTCCACCTTTACAGGGCTTCCCAGGATCAGACTCAGGTCACAGACTTATACTCGTTCACTGCTAGCCTATCAAGCTGGCCCCCTTTAATATGTTCCAGGCCAAGATGCATCCAGATAACTATACCTTTGGATCAATTTTTAAAATTATTTTTATTGGCATACAGAGCCATCATTTTAAAAGTCTACATCATTAACAAAATCAAAAACATTCAGTTACTTGTTAATATTTAATGCAATGTAACAATGTCTAACGTTAATATTTTTTAATTTTTGTAAAGATGACGATTTCTGATTTTAATTAGATATGGTAAGGCACACATAGAATCCCATCACAGGCTAGGAGGAGAATTTGAGTCTGGGCTACATAGTGAGACTATGCCTGAAAAAAAAAAAATAGCAATAATTCTACTTCATAAAATATTTTAGCTATGAGAGGATCTAGAATGAGGTCCGACATGTCCAAAAAGTTTGCATGCAATTATGTCAACTTAAGTGGATTAAATTGAGTACAAAATCAGAAACTGCAATAAGGACATTAAGATGTTCATTTCACTCTACCAGGTCTAAGATGGAAAAGCACATTTCCCAAGATCCTTCTGCCCACTCTATTTTTCCTGTATACAGCACCAGTTGACAAGGAGCTTGTTGGTTATAAAAATGGATATAAAACGGCCAATCAGCAGGACTGGGACCAGCTGATGTTGGAACACCGCCAAGGGGTATGCAGCCTTGTTCTGCTGCAATTTGTCTCACCCGTCAAAACTTCTCGTCAAAACACACCGTTAGACGGTTTTGTTCTATGCTCCGTGGTGGTGGTGGTGGTGGTGGTGGTGGTGGTGGGGTGTGTATGTGTGTGTGTGTGTGTACGGTGGTGGAGGTGGGTAATGGTGGTGGAGGAGGTATGTGTGGTGGGGTGGTGGAGGTAACAATGGAGGTGGGTGACGGTGGTGGTGGGGTGTGTGTGTGTGTATGATGGTGGATGTGGATGATGGTGGTGGAGGAGGTGTGTGTGGTGGGGTGGTGGAGGTAAGGGTGGAGGTGGGTGACGGTGGTGGTGGGTGACGGTGGTGGTGGAAGTGATGTCAGATGGTGACTGGTGGTGGTGGGTGACGGTGGTAGTGGTGGAGGTGACGGTGGTGGTGATGGTGGGTGATAGTGGTGGAGAAGGAAATGAAGGTAGTGGTGGAGGTGATGGTGGTGGAGGTGATGGTGGTGGTGGCTGACGGTGGTAGTGGTGGAGGTGATGGTGGTGGAGGTGATGGTGGTGGAGGTGATGGTGGGTGATGGTGGTGGTGGAGGTAGTGGTGGAGGCACACACCTTTAATCCCAGTACTTGGAAGAGAGACTCAGGTAGACTTCTGTCACCTTATCTACAGGGTGAGTCCAAGCAAGGACTGCCGGGCTACACAGAGAAACCTTGTCTCAAAAAAAAAAAAAAAAAAAAAAAAAGATTGTATTCTAGTTTACTGAACAAGAATCAAATCAGAACTATAATCTCTAAACAAAGTCCTTCAGGATACTGCACTATAGATATTGTTAAAGGCTAAAAGATCACACAAAGACTAATGTCTAAAAGCTTACTAAAGTAGTTATGTTTGTATATAAACACTACTCAGAGTAGAGAATACTTCACAGGTCCTTAAGAAATGGTTCAGAGGTTAAAAGCAATGGCTGCTCTTCCAGAGAACTGTGGTTCACTTCCCTGCACCAATGTGGTGGCTAAAAACTGTCTATAACTCCAGTTGTAGGGAAAACACTTTCTTATGACCTCCACAGGCACCATGCATGCACATGGTACACAGACATGCATGCAAGAAGACATCTATCTGCATAAAATGTATAATAATGAATATTTTATAGTTTGACATCGTTAATTCACCTTCCTGAGGCTGTTTTTGTCTTATCCTACGTCCCAGGCTGACCTGCAGTCTGAAATCCTCGGCCACAGCCTCCTCACATCATCGTTCCGGGCCTCTCAACTTTTACCACAAAAACATTTTCACTTCTTAAGTGAACTCAAAGTATATTCAAAATATATGCTGGAGAGATGGCTCAGCAGTTAAGAGCACTGGCTGCTCTTCCAGAGGATCCAGGTTCAATTCCCAGCACCCACATAGCAGCTAACAACTCTCTGAAACTCAGTACCAGGGGATCCAATGCCCTCTTCTGACTGAAATGGGTGCTGGGTGCACATGATGCACAGACACACATACAGGCAAAACACCACACACATAAAGTTTAAAAAAAAAAAAAATCTCTTTTTAAAGTCTCACTATATAGCTCAAATTCACACTTTCTCCTCCCAAGTACTGGGAGCTGGTGATGCCACCAACATGCCGAACCTAGAAACAACTGGGATTACAAATTCTAAGAATTCAAACAGGGAAACTACTTATAATTTCAGGCACAATACAAACTTCAGTGAATACTAATTAAAATGTCTCTGCCTCCCAAATAGTCCCTCAAAAAAAAAAAAAAAAGTACACTTAGATACATTTACATTCTTGCAGATTTTTACAACAAGATTTTGACCTTTAAGCTTTTAGACTGGTATTTTAAAAGCTAAAAATAGAACCCAAAATTATACAATGAAATGTGCCCTCCAATCTACTCAGAAAAAAAATCAAAATATCCAACACTGGAATGCAAGAGAAAGCACCAAATGTATTCAAATTATCAAAAGTCACAGCAGCAGCAGCTTTCCTCCCAATTTCAGCCTAACCTCTTCCAATTTCTCAGCGATTTAACAGGAACACGAACGTTTTAACCTTGGGTGGTGGTGAATCATTGAATCATTCCTTCAGCAAGATCTGGCTTTTGCTTTAAGTCTATAGCATCCAAGGCAGTTACATGCAAAAGTCATATTTAAATGCCATAAGATCCACTTTGTGAGCTCAGCAGTGGTGGCGCACACCGTGAGCCCAGCACTTTGGAGACAGAGGCAGGTGGATCTCTGTGAGATCGAAAGTTTATAATTTAAAAATTTGCAAACAAATAAAAGCATCACACACCAAAATAAACAGAACCCAAAGTCTACAAAATTCAACGAACTTCTATACAGCTAAAATTCACATTTTGGAACATAAGCTTTTGTTTTTAGTGATTAAGTACATAAAATATATTCAATATTGAAAATATAAAATTTACCGTGAGGCTCCACAGCTTCTTTTCTGATTTTTTTTTTTCCAAGACAGGGTCTCTCTGTGTAGCCTTGACTGTCCTGGAACTCACTCTGTAAAACAGACTAGTCTCAAACTCACAGTGATCCTCCTGCCTCTGCCTCCTAAATGCTAGGATTACAGGCATGTGCCACCACTGCCTGGCCTTAATTTTCTTTATTATTATTATTTTAGGTGTATGGATGTTTTGCCTGCATGTAGGTCTGTGTACCACATGTGTGCCTTTGCTCAGAATAGGGCACTGGGTCCCTGGAACCTGAATTACACAGTTCTGAGCCAACATGATATAGGTATAGGAATCAAACCCAGATCCATTAGAGAGCAGCCAGTGCTCTTAACATCTGAGCTGTCTCTTCAACCCTAATGTGAGTAAGGGGGAAATGTTTTTAAGGAATTAAAGTCAGAGACCAAGCCTCACAATTTCTCCTGTTTCCTTTGTTAGTATTGAATAACAAAGTTTTGTTTTGTTTGCATATGTATATGTGAGTGGTGTGCACATATGCATGTATATTTAATATGTGTGTCCAAACAGACAGGCACATACATGCATGTACACACAAAGGGCAGAAGTTAGTGTTCCTCCATCATTCTTCACCTTACATGTTCAAGCAGGGTCTCTCATTTGATCCCAGAGCTCTCTATTCAGCTCATCTAGCTAGCCAGCTTGCTCTGGAAGATCCATCCCTCCTCCAAAGCACTGAGACTGCCAGCCCAGCATTTACAAATGTGCTAAGGATCCACACTACAGTCCTCCATGATCACACAGTCAGTGCTTTACCTGCTGAACCATCCATCTCCTTGGCACAGATCACACAGTGCTTTACCCACTGAGCCATCTCCTTGGCACAGGATCACACAGTCAGTGCTTTACCCACTGAGCCACCTTCCCAACCCAGATGACAGGGCTTTTGCTAAGATGTCCAGACTAGCCTCCAACTCACAATCCTCCTTCCTCACCTTCTGAAGTAGATGGGCATATAGACATCAGTCAACCATTCTCTCAGCTTTCAGGTGCTCTATTTTGATATGAGTTCCAATATAGCATTCCAAATTCACATATACTCTTAAATCAATTTTATCTAACATATACATTTTGTGAACTAATATTAATGAAATATCTTATTCGGATACAACACAAATCTACACAATGGCAGTCACACACTGAAAAGCTACAATTATTATGTGAACAGCGGGATGTGGACTTCTTGGCATTGTTCTTTATTGTAAATCTAATCTAGGCCCCAAAATGAATACAAGATGCTGGGGCTCTTGGAATCTCGGTGTCTGTTCCTAGTTTGCAGCTGCGAATAATAGGAATGCCAGAGGCTAGAAATCTCTATCTACATAAAACAGGGCAAATTGAACAGTCAAGAACAGTCAAGTTCAACAGTTCACCATATCACACTAGAGCAACCTAGTATCTCTAATTCTTTTATATTCAATAGTTACTTTAAAAAAGAAAGTGCCACGTGACATGTAACTAACATCAAAGACTAGATGCCTACCAAAACAATTCCCTCAAATCTGAGATCAGGGAAGCACAAGGCTACAGTCTCAGAGAAAAAAAAAAAAAAAAACCACTATGATTACTTCCTGTGAAGATAAACAGCTGATGGCTGGGGAGACCGCTCAGTAGATAAAGTGCTCGCCACACAAGCCTAAGGAACGGAGTTTGATTCCCCAAAACATATGTTTAAAAAAAAAAAAACAAAAAAACAAACAAACAAAAAAAAAAAACTGGTTTATCACCATACCTATAATCCCAGAGCCAGGGAGACAGAGATGGGAGGATCCCTAGGTACTGCTGACCAGCCAGACTAGCCAAATCAGCAAGACTGGGGTTCAGAGAGACTGTTTCAAAAGACAAAGTGGGAAGCAACTGAGGAAGACACCCATCACTACCTCTGGCCTTCACACACCTGCACACACACATAGGAACACATAACACACAAACACAAACAGCTGAATCCCCTAAGCAAAAATTTCAGAATAAGCAAAACTTTCTGAGGCATTATTTCAAAATTACTTCATCTGTTGCCCCATCAGGAAAGCTAACCTCCAGGGCTGCCCTTAAACAATCTATTTGGGTCACCGAGGTCCTGCAATTTACCCAGAGCATAAAACTGTCAAAACCTAAGAACAACAACGTTAACGGAATCAAGAACAGGGCTGTGTTCGTTCACAAGCACCTATTTCAGATAAAACGTTAACACCTAGAAGAGAGCAAAGACAACGTGTCTTTAAATTTCCTCTAAGTTCCCTCATTCTACACTTCTCCTTCCTCTTCTTGGAGAGGAGATTGGGATGCCAAGTTAATAGTCAGAAGGCTGAGAAGAGTTAGTTCCCGGAGGGTGCATTTGTAATGCACACTTGGCAGGGAGCTTGGTGGACACACGCACAAACGCCAATGTTCAGAGGAAGCTTTCAAAAAATGTCACTATGTAACAGAAGTTTTAAAGTCTTATAGGCCTAAGGACGGCTCTATCCAGTCCACTGAGAAGCTTAGGAAAGCTCCATTCTCTAAACACAGTTTCCCACAACGCTCAAAAAGGAAAGAGCACGGATTCTGGACCCCCAGTACTGCCGCCTCTCACGTGGAAGGCAGGCCAGCCCATGTGCATTCAAATGCCACCACATCAGTTTTGTGACAGATCCACTGGGAGCATCCGACTGTGATCCAGGGCCCTCCAGGCCGCGGGAAGAGGAACACAAACGCAATCTTCGGGGGCCCTCCTACTTCCGTTCTCAAAACAGAAATGCTGTCTTGCCTAGCCCTCAGCCCTGCACCTCTTCCAAAAGCTTCGACAGAGAGCAGAGCAGACCGTGGCGGTCAAGGGTGGCAATGGGTGGTTCAATCCCCCCAACACCACTGCCGAATCCGCACCCGACGCCTCCCGGGGGTCCCTGCCCCCCTCCTCCCGGGCTGAGAGCCGCCGAGGAGCGGGAAGAGGAACTAAGTGACCCGCAAGGATGCCCAGAAAGCTGGCGCGCGGAGGGGGTGGGGAGGTGGGCGCCGACGCGCGGCGGAAGGAAGGGGAGAGGAAAAGCCACGGAGAGGGACGAGACTTTGGCGGTGCAGCGGTACCCGGGCTCCGGGAGAGGCGGCGGCGAGCCAGGGCCGAAGAGGCGACGTCCCCTCTCGGCCACGCCTCGGACTGCAGGCTTAAAGGCTGCGGCCCGCCCCGTCGGAAGGCGCGGACTGAGGGCCCGCGGTGCTCCCGGAGCTGGCCGGTGATCCCGGGGTCCGAGACGCACCCAGGATCTGCGGATGCACCCGGGTGTTCCCGGGTCAGTCGATGCAACCGTAGCCAGCGGGTACTACCGGTGGATACTCCCGAGCTGACGAGGGATTCCGGGGTCCACGGTCGCTCCCTGAGACGGGTCTCACGACCCCGCCGTCGGGAGGGGCGGCTTCGGGAGGCACCGGGCGACCCGGTGGGTTGGTTACCTGAAGCGGGGCGAGTCCTTAAGACACTCCTCGAAATCCACCGTCATCTTCATCTTGCCTCTGGATGACCTCGCAGACGATGCTAGAGGAGCCGCGGGGGCTGTGGGCGCGGGAGAGCGGCGGCACCGGGGATCCGGGCGGCGTCGGCGAGCGCTCGGCCGCCTCTATCGTTGCGCGGAGCTGCGGAGGGCGCCGCGCACCCTGGGCATAGCAGCAGTGAAGACTGCAACGGCTCGGCAGGCCCAGGCCGCCTCTTCCTCCGCCCCAGCTGAGCGCCGGCCGGGGAAAACGCCCCGGAGTGACAGCCACAGCCAGCCAGCCACCGAGCCGCGGCCACGGGTGGGGCTTCCGGCAGCACCGCCCGCGGGAGGTGCACAGCCGCTGCGACAGCCAACCGCGGTGCAGCGGTGTCGTTAGGCGGGATGCACCGGTTGCTAAGAGGCTGGCCACGCAGGCGCCCTGGGAAGGAAAGAAATCACGTGGCCTGCCTCGCTCCCCCTCCCCACCCACCCACCCCTTGGGTCTAAAAGGAAGATGTACTCTTTAAAGCGGTTTGGGCAGCAATCTGTAGACGTGTGAGAGCTGAAATCATAACAAGGAAGGGCTAGACTGAGCCTTTCAGATTAGAGAAACTGAGGCCAGGAGAGGCGTGTGGACACTTTTAATAACCTTTCGCTTATTGGTTCCACCGCTTAACTATTTGGAAATTGTTCTTACATACATCTTTTCATATAACCAAGGACCGTATTTTTTTCCTGAAAGAAAGTACAATGGCTAAGCTATATTAAAATCGCCCTTAAAAGTGTAGATGTATCTGTAAAAATGCATTGATGGGATGCTTTAACCCAGCGGCTGTGAACACCTGGAGGCAAGCAACTCAGGGTTATCTCCTAGCTTTCCCACACAACGCTAATCTGATACAGCTGTCCGATTGACACGGTGTCACTCAGTAGTCATTCAGTAAGTGTTACTTGTTATAATTGCTCTACTGTCTTCTTTACAGGTTAGTCAAAGGTCAAAAGCCGGCTCACTTTTGCTATCTGAAGTCTATGTAACCTTTGACCATTTGCCTGTGTTAGAGAGTGATGACGTGCTATTTTTCCTTAACCTCCAGTTACACCTTGATTTCTTCTGCACATTTAGAAAGTAGCAGCATAATTCTGAAACATTTCAAAGAACACACAAACATTGTATATGCTTCTTTTCTTAGAAACTTTATTTCTTTTTTTAAATTGAGTTGTACATCTCTGTGATCTACATAGGTCCTCTTAATTGCGACAAACTACTGACTGTTAAATACTCAATGTCCTCAAATATATCAACTGGTCAGGCTATAATATCTTTTAGAGTTGTAACTTCTAGATTGTAACTTTATCAAGAGAATTAAATATTTATACTACATTTAATTGCATTGATAATTTATGGCAATTAGTCAGTATATACAATAAGTTATTAGATCAATGTTTCATCATTCTATTTGAAGCCTCTTAAAAGTAAAATGGGGGAGTCAAATTAAAATTCAGCCACACAAGATCATAAGTATGAGGCCAGCCTGGGCTACATAGTGACATCCTGTCTCAAAAAAAAAATTCATAGATATAGTAACAAAAACCCTGTGATACTGACACAAGACCAAACAGTTAAATGAGTGGAATATCACTGATACCCAGAATGAAAACTACACACCTACGCCCCCAATTCTTTGACAGAGATGTTAAAAACATACTGGAATACAAGATAGCCTTTTCAACAAACAGTGCTGAGGAACCTGGACATCTACATATAAAGTAATGACAGTAGGGTCTGGAGAGATGTCCATAAGCTGCTTACCAAACAATTACAAAGATCTGTATTTGGATCATAGAAAAAGCTGAATATAGTGGCATGTGCTGTAATCCTAGAGCTGGGGGGGGGGAGGCTGAAATGGGGAGCTCCAGGCTCAGTGAGAACGTATCTCCAAAGAGCATCTGGAAAGACATCCAGCATTACCTCTAGCACACAGGCATGTGCACACACAAGAGCACACACACACATACCACACACATACCGCTAAAAGCATCTACATGCCATGTTTTTAATTTTAAAAAAGCAAAGTAATAAGACAGCCTTTAGAATGGGAAATATTTTTGTCGATTATACACATGATAGGCATTGATAATATCTAGAATCTATAACAAGGAGGGGGGAACTCCCCAGGGTCAGCATAATAAGAAAAGGCTCTTGCCACCAAATCTGAGCATAATCCTGGATCCCACAGTGGGAAGAAACACCAACTACCAAGGTGGTGTGTACTCTGACCTTCACACATGCTGTCAAAAGTTCATGTCTATATTCACACACTTTTGTGCATATATTCACACACTACAAGCAAAAATGTAAATTTGTATTTACCTTTTACTGTATGTGTTTGTCACATAAATGAATACTGCCTGTGTTCTGGTATCCTCAGTGGTCAGGTGAAAGTGTTAAATCCACTGAAGCTGGAGTTACAGGCAGTTGTGGCTTCTTGATAGGGCTACTGAGAACTGAAATTGAATCCTCTGAGGGAGCAAGTGCTCTTGAGCATGAGCTATGTCTCTGGCTCCAACACCATACACACACACACACACACACACACACAAAAATACACAAATACAAAAACACACTTTTAAGAAGAAAAATGCAAATTTTAATTAAAGGGGGAAAAAACCCTCAAAAGGTTAAACACCAAAAAGAAAAAATTCCATTAATAAATAGGATAATGGATTGAATAGACATTTTTTCATAGGAAGAAATAAAATGAAAAAAGTTCTTAGTATCTTTAGTCATCAAGGAAATGCAAATTAAAATTAAAACTGCACTGAGATTATATTTCACCAGAGTCAGAATGATGATAAAGAAAACCAGCCAAACTAGGTGTGGTGATGCCTGCCTTTAATTCAACGCTTGGTAGGCGGATCTCTGAGTTTGAGGCCAGCTTGGTCTACAGAGTTCCTGAACAAGTGGAGCAGTTACCAAAGCAACCCTATCAGAGAGAGAAAGAGAGAGACAGACAGAAAGAGAACCCAACCACAACAAACGCTCTGAGGCATGGAAAGAGGACCCTGCTAGACCACTTGTGGGAATGTAAACTTGATGCAGTCACCATAGCAATCAGTACAGAGGTCCTATCATATGGCCATAATGATAATATGATTGGTATACATATTTCACTCCAGGGTATACACATGAAAGCTTCTAAATCAGCATACCACAGAGGTACCTGCATACCGTAGCCAGGATAATGGAACTAGGTCTACCAATAGATGAATAGAGGATACGGAAGAAATTATATTTGCCTGTAAATAGATAGAACTTGAGATCATTGTATTAAGAATAAAGCTAGACTGTGTCTATCAACTTATACAATAACCAGCTCCAAATGAATAAAAGACCTCAGTGTGAAACCTGAAACCATTAGAATAAAGCATAGGCAATACCTTCATGAAATAGGTGTAGACAAGTGGATCTTCACTAAACCACAGACAACTGATAAGAGAGGAAACCCGAAGAATAGGAGCAAATCTCTGCCATCTGTCAACTATACATCTGCCAGAGGATTAATGCCCAGAATATATGAAGAACTCAGAAAACAAAGAATTAAAAAAGCAGACAGCCCAATTAAGAAGTAGACTATGGATCTGAACAGAGAGCTCTCAAAGGGAGAAATAAAAAGGGCTGAGAAATATCTCCAAAAATGGTCATCATCCTTAGCAGTCAGAGAAATAAACGCAAATCAAAATAACCTGGAGGTTTGCTCTTACCCCAGTCAGAATAGCTAAAGTCAACCAATAACAACAAATGTAGGGAATGTGGAGAAAGAGCTCTGACTCACTGGTGGGGAGATTGCAAACCTGTGCAAGCCACTCTGGAAATCAGTGTGGAGAATTCTCAAAACGCTAAAAATAAATCTGCCATATGCCCAGCTGTAACATCCTTGGCTTATGCCCAAAGGACTCGACATTCTACTCCACAGATATTGCTCAGGGATAAAGAAGTGAAATAATCCAAATTTATGAAGACAAATGCAGTATTTTCTTCCGTAGGCAGAATCTACGTTTAAAGTTATATGTTCATGAAGCTGTTCCTAGATATCGTATATGAGGGGGGCGCAGTGTAAAGAAACCACAAAAATGGCCACTCCATGATTAAGGGGGAAATAGGAGAGGAAAAATATCCAGAAGCATCTTGAAGAGTCCGTAGCAGAGAGAAAGCCCCAGACTAGACATAGCCAGAGCTATCTGGAAGAGGAAAAAAAAAGAATAGCTGAGGGGCTGCCGAGGAAGGGGAACACGGAAGGCTTCTGGGAGGAGAGAAGCCTGTGAACTGAAGCAGGCCTGGGAGTTCAGGGTAGAGGCAGAGGTGAGAAGAGCTGGGATGCTAAGTGGACCACTGTGAAACAAGCTGTGGGAGCCGGGAGGCTAGCATGGACTTTGGTATGCTGATAACCGCCACAAGTACGTCAGTAGGGAACTATAAGTCTCTTTTTGCCAGAAGTAAGGGAAATGACTGCTTTCGGTGGACAGATAGGAATCTGTTTCTCAAGTTGCTGAGGAATGCTAACTTTTATCTAACCAACTGAAATCCTTCTATCGTCCAGCTGGAGGTGAGTCAAGACTGTCATTTCTGGTCACATATATGAGCTTCCTGAAACCTACCGGATATATATAGAAAGTAGAAATGGGAAGGAAGAGGTCTATAGAGAGGAGCAGAGGAAGCAAGAGAAGGTAATGGTTACGTTTGTCTGTTTGTCAAATTTACACATGGTAAAGTCATTTGGAGAGACTGTTGATTGAGTTGCCTCCTTCAGATTGCCCCCTATGAATAAGAAACGATGGCATTTATGATTGTTGTGGGAGTGACCAGCCCACTGTGGGCTGTTCCACCTCTAGGCAAGTGGTGCCGGGCTGTATAAGAAAGCAGGCTGAGCAAGCCATGGAAAGCCAGCTGGCAAGCCAAGTTTCTCTAGTCTCTCTGCTTCCGTTCCTGCTTCCAAGATCCCGCCTTGCTTCTCTTAATGATATATAACCCCATTCCTCCCTAACTTTCTTTTGGTCATGGTGTCCATCAGAGCCACAAAACACAAAGGAGACAGAAGTTGGTGACAGCCAAGAGTATATTGTTTTGCTGAGGATTGTGGCAGTGTATGGAACTTTGGACTGGAAAAAAAAATCATTAGTACCCAAAGCTTAATGAGCCATTCTATGGGACCTTGAAAAATAAATAGTATTGAAAGAAATTCAGGTGAGAAAAATGCTTGGCTTGTGAGCCTCAAGGAAAACAAAGACTGACTGGACTGTTTAGAAGATACATTGTAATTAAGAATCTGTGGTTTCTGGTCAGCTGAGGCTGAAGAATCAGCTGTGATTAACAAGAGACCCGCACTACTGAAGTTAAGCTTTGTGGGACCATTTAATCCTGGTTAGGTGGGGCTGAAAAATCAGCTGTGATTAATAAGGAACCAGCATCTTGAGGCAAAATCTGAGAAGTACTTCCTCAGGGTCAGCACACAGCAGCTGTGGTTCAGAGGAGGCAAGGCAAAAGATCCGGCAAAGCAGGATCTCAATCTGGCAGCCCAACTGGGTAAATATATAAGGATCTCCTCTGTGATACTAATTTTGGAGACATGAGAGCTGCAGAATTGAAGGGATCATGGGGAGCAGCTGAAGCTTGGCACTGAGACTTAGGAGACCATTGGTCAAGGGGCAACCTTAGCTGCAGTGGAGATGCTCAGCATTTTGGAGATGTCAGGATGATGGAATGGTCACCAAGGACATCCACAGTAGTGGTGTGGAATAAGCCTAGCCTTGTGAGACAAATCTCATGTGCTGTGGATGGCCAGGTCAGAGAAGTAGAGCATCCCAAAGCCATTGAACCCAGAAGATCTTGGATGTGTTCTAGACTTCAGACACTAGACTGTTTACATTGTTGGACTTGGGTTTTGTTTGTATCTAGTTGTAATTGTGCCTTGGTTCTTCCATCTTGGACTAAGAAAGTAAGTTATTTTTTTTTTTATTTTGCAAAAGACCAAAGTTGAAAGACTTTAAATTTTTAAAGTGTTTGGATTTTTTAAAGATGGTGGAACTTTTAAAGTTATACTGTATTTATATTGTATTAACATGATATTAATATTCATTTGAGATTGGGGAATAAACAAGAAAGGAAAGGTTATAGTTTAATGCTGATGTGTTTGTATGTCGAGCTGACAAGAGGTCAGTTATGATGGTTAAATTTTTATCAAGTTTACACAAGCCAGAGTCATCTTGAAAGATGGATTGTGAATTGAAGAATCATCTATCCCAGATTGGCCTGTAGGCAAATCTGTGGGATATTTTCTTGCTTAGTTATTGAAGCGGTAGAGCCCAGCCCATTGTGGGCAGTGCCCCCCTTAGGCAGTTGGTCCTGTATTTGTAAGACAAATAAGCACTTTTCTCTCTGGGTTGCTTTTTGGTCAAATGTTTATCGTATCATCAGAGACCCAAACTAAGACAATCAATGTGTAACATGAAAGCTGGAGGAACTGGGAGGAGGAGGAAGAGGAGGAGCACCCTAGAAGGAGAGGAGCTGAGGGTGGCAATAGGAATGGTGTTTAGGTGAATAAGAACAAATGCTATATGTCTGAAAGTGTGACAATAAAATCTATTACTTTTGTTTGTTGGATACAGATAGACAGATACTTCAACTGTACAACATTACAAATGTAAATAATTTAATTAACAAATGACCATCATTTATATGTACATGAATACATTTGCATATGTCCAGTTATTGAGAACACTGCCACAGTTTTCTTCTCTGCCCTGTGGTCATTGCCAGCATTTTGAGGTATCAACAGTAAGAAATGTCCTACATTAAAAAGCATTAAGGGGGTAAGGTGGGAGTGGTAGATCCAAGACTAAACTATTAGACTATTATTATCCTCAAAATAATGGAAACTGATGCCCCCAAGATAAAAAAAAAAAAAACAAACATTGCAGGTGACTAGACCAAGCAGAAGCTCTACGATGCCAAACTCTTCACTACAAACTGCCTGTCCTTCCCGTGCCTTCTGCTTGGCACTGTGGCTGTCTGCTTATGCGGTATCAGAGGTGAGGATGTTGTTAGCAGTACTACACTTACCTAGCATGCAGCGGGCCCCTTGTAAGATGCCCATCGCCACCACCATCACCAATAATAAAATCTCACAGTTCAAATGTCACCTTCTTGGGAGTCTTTTTCCTTTCCAACACACGGTTAAAGTTAGTCACCAGCCGGATCTACACTGTACCAAAATATAAACTAGTGAATATGATGATACATGGTTGTAACCCAAAAACAAGGGATCCTGAGGCAGGAGGATCATGAGTTCAGGACATCCTGGGTTATATTATGAAATCCTGTACCTCCTCCAAAAATCAATATAATAACAACAATAATAAAAGGATTAAATGGTCAAACATTAAACATTTCCCAAATTTATTCTTCTGAAATTCCTTAGACTGGAACCCTGGGCACCATGGCCCTCCTTTCCCAAAATGCCCCTGGTTTCCTTTGAGTGTCCTTTTGGCTATGTACCTGCTGGAGCAGAGTTTGGTTAGCATCCTGGTGGGTTCCTGGTTCCAGATATGATGTGGTCAGTGAGAGTCTGACACTTCTTAACTCCGCTACATCCCCTCTTCATGCAAGAATTTCTCACTGGAGGCTGCATCACCCAAACATATTCCTATCTTGCTTTTCTCGTGCTGTCAGCCTACACTTCCCAGTAACTCCCCACCTCTGCTGATTGCGCTGGGATCTATGGGAAGAAGATGGGTTATGATGGAGGGGACTGTGGCCATATACTGGAACTGGGTAGCACAAGACTCCAGGCACCACTGGGGACTGTTTCTCCTTTCCTAGGATCTGTATCCTCTCTCTCCCTCTCTCTCCCTCTCTCTCCCTCTCTCTCCCTCTCTCTCTTTCTCTCTCTCTCTGTTGTGTGTTGTTTGCATGTTTGCCTACATGTATGTGCACCACATGCTTACCTGATACCATTGGAGGCCAGAAAAGGGCATCAGATTCTGTGAAACTTGAGTGACAGATGGTTAGGCTCCCATGTGGGTGCTCAGAATAGAATCCTGGTCCTCTTCAAGAGCAACAATCATTCTTAACTATTGAACTATTCCTATAGGCCCTTGCTTTCCGTTCCTTATGTAGTACCTGCCTTGAACTTGTATTTTACATGACATACCATTGCTACTGACATCAGACTGGATACCAAACAGGCACCCAACAGAGAATGTGAATGAATGGAGTTGGCCCTATATAAGTAGCTCAGGGTGACAGAAGCTCAAGTTTACATAAAGAATGTGCCCTGTGTATGGTCAGCTCTAATATGTGTTCTTTGTTTGTCTGTTTGGTTGGTTGGTTCTGGTTTTGGTTTTCTGAAATAAGGTTTCTTTGCATACTCCTGGCTAGCTTTGTAGACCAGGCTAGGCTCAAACTCACAAAAATCTGCCTGCCTCTGCCTCCCAAGAGCTGGGATCAAAGATGTGTACTACCACCATCTGACATCCAGTCAGTGTTTAATATACCAGACCTTCAGATTTTATGAGATACTACATAGCTAGGTTTTAATGCAAAAACTCCCTATTTTCAAATGTTGATGGCCCTTTTAAACTACTAGAAGACATTGCACAGGCCATAAAAATAAGTCTCAGGGCCACTTAGCTACTTCTATGTGTTCCTGGTACAGCTTCCCAACCTTTCTTTCCGGTGATGTCCAGATCTCCAGAGAAGAATCACAGCGTTGTGGCTCAGCTTTCAGCATCAGGCCACAGGGTTGCTGGTTCCTGGCAAGCCAAGAGAGAATGGGATCATGTAACTAATCCTTTGTATAGGGTAGGGCTTAGGACTGAAGGATAGCTGAGTAGTTAACAGGGCAATTTCTCTAAGAGAATGTTGACAGCTGGTCTTATAAAACAGCTAGTAAACACTCGTGTTCAGGACTTTGGCCCCTGACGCACAGTGTTTCCACCTCAGCTCGTGCCATCAGCCAAGGTGACTTCAGCCTCTGCCCCTTCTTTCTCTCATTCTATACCTACCATCCCTGGGCATATACTCTGATCCGATTTTAACTTAAGCTCTGGAGATTTTGTTTTTTGGGTTTTTTTGTTTTGGTTTGATTTTTGGTTTTTCAAGACAGGGTTTCTCTGTGCAGCCCTAGCTGTCTTGGAACTTTCTCTGGTAGACTAGGCTAGCTAGCCTTGAACTCAGAGATCCGCCTGCTTCCATCTCCTGAGTGCTGGTATTAAAGATGTGTACTACTACCACCAGGAACTCTGGGGATTTTAAAGATTTTTTAAATTATTATTTTAAATTCTATGTAGGGATGTGGGCCTGCACATGGGGTATAGGTGTCTCTGGGAGCCAGGGGCATCAGATTCCCTGGAGCCAGAGTGAGAAATGGGTGAGAGCCACCTGATGTGGATGCTGGGAACTGAACTCTGATCCTCTGTAAGAGCCACAAATGCCTTTAACTGCTGAGCCATCTCTCTCACCCCAAGTTCTGGATTTTCTGCGTGAAATAGACAGTCTTCTTCCCCTCAGAGCTTTCAATCTTTGGAGAGCTCTCTGCCCAGAGTATACACAGGGCTACCGACACTGACGTCTCCTGGGGGAGGGAATAAAGGTTCTCAGGGATCTGCAGATAGAAGAAGTCCTGCACAGGTCAGAACAAAGGAAGGACATAGGAGGATAATGAAGGACTTTTAGAGACATGAATCATGTGGCTGAAACACAGAAGCAGGGGATGCGCATGGTCTTCAGGAGCTATAAATAGCGCACTCGCCTTTGAGGAAGAGGGAAGGAAGCTGGAGAAGGAACAGGAAATAGGAAAGGCCTTGCCTTCTGGGTAAAAATCACTGAAGAGACAAACCAGAGTGACCTCGTCTGATCCCAGCTTGAAGGGGAGTGGGCTGAGGGGACACGGTTCCTAGGGTACAGATGAAGTGTTGTAAGCAATTTCGAGGTTTTCAAGTAATACAGTTATAATCAAGAGCCATTTGGATAAGACAGTTGGCAATGTCTAATGGACAGCTGAGTCCAAGGGAGGAGGCCAAAAAAGACCACAACATCGGGGTCCTAGTTTGTATGGGTAGGTGGGAAATGAGCCATTTATAAGAAGAGAAGGTCTTCCTGTCCCCACGGATGTACTTCAGAGAAGCCTTAAATGTCCTCACCTCAAGCCTTCCCACATCTGAAACATTCCAGGCAGAAGCTCCAACCTCCGGTGTGAAGTTCCTCACCCAGTCTGCGCCTTTCCTGCCCCACCCCCACCCCACCACTCTTCTCGTTCCCCCAGGCGGCTGGTGGCCCCTCTAGATTTCTTTTCCTCTACTCTGCCTCTTTCCCTGGGCTATTTCCCAGACCTAACTCTGCATCAGTCCATTTTCCTCCAGCTTTGCCCACTTCTAGTCAGTGGAAACAAAAGTGGAAACGGGGCGTGTTTGTGTGTGCGCATGTGCATCCCACTGAGCTGCACACCCCCGCTATTTATACTGTTGCTTCGACTGTATTTTAAGAGAGTAGATAGGCAGGGTAGCTAAGCTGTGGGAGCTGTGGCTGCCGCTGCTTTCACCGCTCGAAACAGGACCCTGGCTGCTCTGGCTATCTCTGATCTGTGGCCAGATTCGTGGTGTACTGGGGGAAGTTGCTTTTCTCAAAACTTGTCATTATCCTCAAGGCTCCTGTGAACTATGGCTCGCTGTTCTCAGGTCTGTGGATACCCGTGACTCATCGTTGGGAGTCTGTGGCTCCCTGGCCCACGTGCCTATTTACATTCTCATCTTGTGTACTTGTGGCCCAGCTGTCTAGGGGTAAAGCACAGACCTTCCTGCCTCTCCTAACTCAGATTTTATCTGTATTGAAAAGGTTTCTTTCATTATGGGTTACCCCAAAACTAAAGGTCCGTGATAGGTGGGGTATGATCCAGAACAGGGAAGGCAGGTTTTCCATGGACCCGGAGCAGGATTGGGAAACAAGGCTTGTAAAGCCAGGCTAGATGCTCCGTCTGCCTTTTCCACACCGATGCTTGCTTCATCTGCACAGTTCGCCTCACTTTGCTGGAGTCAGCTCCCAAGATCACCCAGCCAACCAGAAGAAACAGGTTTTATCTCTTGGCCTAAATTCTGAATTTCTCTCGGAGCAGTATTAGCCATCAACTTAGTCAAGGCTGGGTGTGGTGGCACACGCCAGTAATTCCGGTACTGAGAGGTCGGAGGTGAGGAGATTGAGAATGCCAGGCTAGCTGAACTAGATGGGAAATCCAAGACAGTCTGCGCTCTATGAGCCTCCATCTCCAAACAAGGGCTGGAGATGTGCCTTAATGCAGAGAAGTTGCCTAGTGTCCTGGCTGGGTTTTGTTATTGTTTGCTTTCTGGGAAGAAGAACCTCAACTAAGAAAATACCTCTGTGGGGCTAAAGAGGTGGCTCAGCAGATAAGAGCATTGGCTGTTCTTCCAGCGGACCTGGGTTCAATTCCCAGCCCCTACATGGTAGCTCACAACAGCTATAACTCCAGTTCCAGGGTATCTGATACCCTCGAACAGATATGAATGCAGGCAAAACACCAATATGTTTGAAAATATCTCCATCAGGTTGCCTGTGGACAAATCTGTGGATCATTTTCTTGATTGCTGTGAAAACCCAGCCCACTGTGGGAGGGACCATGCTTGGGCAGGTAGTCTTGGGGTACCTAAGAAAACAAACCATGCCAGTAAGCAGTATTCCAACATGGCCTCTGACTTAGTTCCTGCCTTAAGTTCTGCTTTGACTTTCCTCAATGGATGGTGGCCTGGGATATGTAAGCCACATAAACCCTCTGCCCTTCTGCACCGATAAGTAATAAGATCTGGATTTAAACGCACTGAACCCTCCAGACTTGTAGGTGATATCATTACGTTCTCTTTACTTTTAGCTCTTGAATATTGCCAGCCCTTGGACTTCACTTTCTAAGGACGTAGTAAACACTGAAAGAATTGAATAATCAGATACAGTCCTCCCAATGATACCCTCCTTGTTCAAATCCCAAATTACTCATGCACTTGTATGTGTTTCCCCACAAGATTATGAGCTCAGCTAACGATGCTGGTCTGCCAGGAAGAGAGGAAAAATTTAATAAGATACAGGAAACAATGAGTTATTCACCTGCCATGCACAACTGTATAACAGAACCATCTGTATTACTTACTGGACCTACTATTTCTTTGTCTTCATACAGATGTGAGAGCCTTGCCTACTGAATCAGAGTTTCCAGGGCCAGAGTGTAGGCCCGAGGCTCACAGTACACTATAATGAACAGCTTTTAAGCTGAAACCTAAGCATTGGCCAAGGGTCCTTCTAGGACCTAGTAGAAGACCAAAACATACTAGGTAGCCGCTAACTAGAGTTCAGAACTGAAAGAAACATCCAGTGTTTAAAAGACATGGAAGCCAGGAGACTGAGGAAGGAAAGCGGGCTTAGGGAGGGTAATGGGGCCCAGAGTGAACCCTGACTCTGGGTCTCTTGCTGTGGGACCCATACTAAGCAAACATGGCTGTTCTGCCACCTCTCAAAACATCATCCTGGCAGTACATCAGAAGGAAATTGCCTATCTGCTCATGTGCAGCTCCACCGCTCCAAGGCCCCCCGGTTTCCGAGGATTTGCTCCCTAGTTTCCTTCTTTGTTTGCTTTTGTGACACTGGAGACGAACATGTTAGTCTGCTTCCTCCTCTCTTGATCTGGCTGGAGTCAGCTCTCCAGCTGCTCTTCTAGAAGACTTTCTAGAAATCTTTCTAGACTTTCTCACTCATAACTGCCCCATTTAACTGGTCTTCAGATCCCGGTAGCGCCTTCCCATGTACCAGCTCTGAATACCTGCAGCACCTGCCTTCCGACTTCAGGAGCATCTCCTTGGGTCGAAGCTTCATTGTGTGTTTGGATTGTTCCAAATAGCATCTTAGTTGGTCCGACCGCCAGTCTCACAGTCTCCAAATAGACTCTGCTCTGCTACCAAAAACTATCTCAAAAGTTAACATCTCTCTCTGTCACTCCAAAGCTCACCAGGGTATCACCCCACTGTTTTCCTGGTAGAACACACAGCAATGGTGTCTGACCTATCACACTACCCCACTCCTATACTACCACTGCCAGCCAACAGACCTCATACTTTAGTGGCCGTGGCCCTACAGACTTAACTAAACAAAAGCTGGATGACTTATATAAGAAAGGAACCACCTAAAATGCTGGTAGAAATCCACAGAAACATTATTCACAGTAGACAGAAGTGAGCAGCAACTCATCCACAGATAAAGGGATGAACAGGTTATGGTACATTTACATAATGGAATATTATTCAGCCCTTAAGTAGGATAAATAAGATGGATGAATTACAGAAATGTTATGCTGAATGAAAGAAGCCAGAAGCAAGAGTATGTACTTTAGTATTTTATTTCTTTTTTTGTTGGTACAAATTAGTTTATTTCATTTCTTTATATGAGTACTTTGATCATATCCATCCCTCACTGCCCTCTCTTATTACCCCACTTCCCTTCCTATCCTCAAGTAGTCTTAGCTGAAGAATGTAAAGATGGGGCTGGAGAGATGGCTCAGAGGTTAAGAGCATTGATTTTTCTTCCTAGGGGTCCTGAGCTCAATTCCCAGCAACCACATGGTGGCTTACAGCCATCTATAATAAGATCTGATGCCCTCCTCTGTGTGCAGGCAAAGATGAAGACAGAATATTGTATACATAATAAATAAATAAGTCTTAAAAGTGAAAGGTTTTAAGTGTAAAAGTGAAAAATCAAACAGACTTTAGATTTCTAATTTTGAATTCTTTTTAATATCCCAGATAAAATTTTGCAAGTTTATATTACAGAAGCATTGACATCTCCTCTTTTAAAATGTGTGTGTGTGTGTATGCCCACGTGCGCACATGCCCGTATATTTTTTTATCTTATGTGTATGTGTCCCAGTCTTATTTCTATGAAATTCTAGAAAACATAAAACTAATCTATAGCAACTAAAAGCACATCAGAGGTTGTCTAGATGGAGAGTGGGCAAAGACTGTCTATAAGAGGGCAAAAGGGGAATTTTTGGATGATAGAGATGTTCTGTATCTTGGCTGTGGTGGTAAATACACAAAGGTGGACATTTGTCAAAACTCATCAGACTGCATATTTCAAATAGGTACATTTTAACTTATGTAAAACATGTAAATCATGTAAATGTTTAAAGCTTTATGAGTGACTAGGTCCTCGGAGGCAGTGACAAGCTTCTAACTGCAGACCAATGCTATGTTTGAAGATACTATGCCTCTGCCACCTACTCCAGATGCCACTACCTGCCCAGCACTGCCTCAGCAAACAATTGCCCACTCCTGTCCCCAGTGGGATCCATGTGCAGCTGCTGCTCTTGTCTGTGGCTCAATTACATATCCAAGAAAGGTGCTTTTCCCTGTGTCTGAGGAGGGCGGGAGAGAGAATGACAGCCATCTTCTGGCTCGGTAGTGTCAAGGAAACTGGGCTGTGGGACCTGAAGATCTCCTTAGATATTCAGGGCATTCAAAGGGCGGTTTTGTTGGCTCTCAGTAACACAGACAGGGTGGGTGGCTCCAGCAATGGCAATCATTGCTTAATTCTGTAGGATAGAGGTTCAAAATCAAGGTCTTGGCAACCTTGGTTTCTCCGGAGTCTCTCCCTCCCTGGCAATGGCCTCTGCAGGATCAAGTGGTGTTTCCTGTATACATGGCTTTGTGGTGCAGCTTTTCCTCCTCTTATAAAGACACCAGTCACTTAGGATTAGGACACCACCCTGTGACCTCACTCAGCCTAAATTCTCTCTTTGGAAACTGACCCCTGGGCTGCAGGGTGTAACTCAGCAAGGAGTGGTTCCTTGCGTGTTTGAAGCCTTAGATTTGCTTGCCAGCATTACCGACTAGGTCTGCAACAGGATGCCTGTTGCCATCTTTATCCATTTCTCCAAGAGACCTTCCTTCTGGGTTTGAGCATCTGATCTACCCTCCCAATGTCCCTGGGTAAGCTTCCATGATGCTGACTACAACTGTCTGTCTTGCCTGTGAATTCAAGGGCAGATGTTAACACTTGTCTTTGTGCCCTGTGTGTAGACAGAGACTGGCTGCAAGTAGATGCCATAATGAAGCCTGTATTCGGGTTTCTTGCTGTCTCTTTTATCAGGAAACAATATTTGCCTAGAGCTTTCAACTTGTGGGGCATGGCTCCTTTGGGGTTGAACGACCTTTTCACAGATGTTTACATAACAATTAATTCTGTTTTGTTCTTTAGTGGGATTATTTATTTATTTATTTATTTATTTATTTATTTATTTATTTATTGTTTTTCAAGATGGTTTTTGTGTAGCTTTGGTTTTTTTGTGTAGCCTTGGTTGTCCTGTAACTAGCTTTGTAAACCAAGCTAGCCTCAAACAGAGATCCACCTGCCTCAGCCTCCTGAGTGCTAGGATTAGCACCAATGTCAAGAATAAGACCATTACTATAATTTGAGCCAATTTTGAAGTTAGCTTGATTTTTATTGGGTACACCCACCAGCTGGCCAGCAACTGCCTCCTAAGTCATGTTAAAGAGGGCAGCTCTGAATCCACCTCGTGGGCCCTTTTTAAGGAATAAAATGAGTAGTTTTACAGAGGTGGGGCTATAAAGAAATACAAAAGACTTTTTTAAAAATCATGTGGTTACCCATCATGTAATTAGGGAGGGGGGGGCTCAGGGTCTTCTCAAGAATAAATCAAGGTCATGAGTTGGGGAAGGTCAGATTACAGGAAATAGAGCAACACAACTCTCACAGTAAATAGAAACTTATTTTAAAAATACAGCATGATGGTCAGGTAGGTTCTTCACTATTACTCAGCTGCACAACGACTGATTACAATAGCAAAATTACAGCTATAAAGTGACAATGAAGTACTTTTATGGCTTGGGTCACCACAACATGAGGGGCTGGATTAAAGGGTTGTAGCATCAGGAAGACTGGGAACCACTGGTCTAGAGGTTCACACATGTATTGTGTTGTTTCAAGCTCCTTGCCCCTGCTGTGTGTGTGTGTGTGTGTGTGTGTGTGTGTGTGTGTGTGTGTGTGTGTGTACACAGGAATATTGCTGTGTGTGTGTGTGTGTGTACACAGGAATATTGCTGTGTGTGTGTGTGTATACATAGAAATAATGCTGTGTGTGTGTGTGTACACATAGGAATAATGCTTTGTGTGTGTATACATAGAAATAATGCTCTGTGTGTGTGTGTCTGTGTACGTAGGAATAATTCAGTGCATGCCTTGCACTCACCACCCATCTCGTACAATAAAACCTTCTCAACTGCTGAACCTCTCTGTGACTTCCTCCCTAATCCCTGTTTAGCTGGGAATTTCTGCTTTGGCCCAACTTCTCATTCTCCAGACCTTACCCTCAAAAAGTCCACCAAGGGTAGGTTCTCCCCTGGAGCTGCTGGAAGACAATGCCTACAGGGTATTTAAGGCCCCCTACTTGGGAGCAGCCTCTTTATCCTGCCCCCAGATCCCAAGAATGCTTTGCTCATTAAACAGGGACTATTAATCCAGCTTGATTTGGCTTATTAGAGAAAAACCACAGCTGGGGACTGTAAACGTTTATTGTCTGGTTGCTGAGCCCAGTTGAATCTTTCCTGAGACCCTCCCCCCCACCCCACCGCTCCACTTCCCCAACCTCCCCAGCCATTTTCAAACCAAAAGTCTATAAGGGATCCAGGATCTCTTCCGAGTTTTTTGACCTCTTTTGGGTCAAAGGCTTCCAGATTGCCTACCAAGGTCGCTGAAATGCCGGGTAACTCCAGTGGCTTCTGGAGTAAGGACAGTCTCTAAGTCTTGCGGTTCCCCTGTGCAGGAGACATTCTGCGCAGAGGCAATCCCACACACTGCTCCCAGGTTTATGGAATCAGACCTGGTTCTTTACCCTTCGGTCTCTGGATAAAGGCTTATGAATGGGCACTTGCAGGTCCAACTTCGATCCCCAGACACCCTTGGGGTGTCTCCTACGACATTTATCCAAATTGGGGTTGTCTCCCATCATAGGTTGGTTCGAGCTATGTCATCCTGTTGCATCCTGGGTCTCTGTCCCTCTCTCCAGGTTCCCTGCTCATCTGCCTGTCTGCTTCTCATTCCTAGGCTCCAAGATGACCTTTCGTCCAATCACTTTCCTCCCTGGCTCCCTGATGCTCACACTCTGCGGTTCCTGCTGTTTACTCTTAGTGGCCCACCTCGACAGGGCCCACTGAAGGGTCACCGCTTTGACTTTGCTCACCGGGCTTCCCTGACGTTCAGTCTGGCCATGCTGGGATCCTTACTGCAATAGATCCATTCTCTCAGTTCCTGACTGGTTTCCCACCTAAACGACGTAAATGTTTCGTTCTTCTGTGTTTCAACGAGTAAATAAAAGCTGATAACATAGGCTGCTTCATGCCCAGCACTGGAAGCCTGAAAATCACTCTCAACCTCCTCACGCCAAAAGAGTCTTTTATTGTGGTTTCTTATACTGTAAACTCTTACTTCAGAATTTTTAAATAGGTCATCTGACAAGGTTTCTCATGGAAAGTTTTGTCTGTCTTTATACTAAAAAAAAAAAAAAGTCCTGTCTATCCTGTGTATATGAATGGATTTGTGCCTGTATGTGTATGTTTGCTTTGATCAGTTGAATGTGCAAATGTGTGATCACTACATGCTTCTTTCTTACTGGTCTTGGATGCATGAACGTACATGTTCCATGTGTCAGCCGCTGCTTTTGTGGCTAGCTGCCTGGGTTCAGATTTTGCCTCTGGGTCTTTCTGGTCCTGAATCTGATATAATGACAGAGAAAGTTATTTTATGATATTCTGAAAAAAAAAAAAAACAAAACAAAACTAAGAAATTGGCTATAGTTTAAAATCTGTAACAAAAAGTTGGCTTAAAACTTGTAACTCCAGATTGGAACTGCTCTGGAAAACAGCCGGTGGTCTTCCTCTGCCTTAAGTTTAGCCATCCACATGGGACCCACGTGGGCAGCCAGCATTTTGATTAAGGTTGAAAAAGTGGGAGGTCATATGACTTCACTGCCATCTTCAATAAAGGTGACCACATGGAGTGACCCCACCAAGGAGACGTTAGGTTTCCAATATACTTTAGAAAAGGATAGATTTCTGTATGATAATTCCTGTCCTAAAAACAAGGTTTATAGAAGATAGAATTTAAAACAATGTTGGTTTAATGAGGTATTAAAACTGCATCTCCATGCATTTATGTACAGGGATGTATCTTGCTGGCAGCCAGATTTTGTAATGTTAGAGTCCTATGTCATTAAGCAGCAAGACAATGGCCTAAACAGTCTGACAAATGGTCTCTCCTTACCTAAGTTCTATTCAGGCTAACAAAGACCAATTTAAAAATATATGTTTAACCTTGCTTTCACTAACATTGATAAGCTGTAATTTGGTAAATTAAGTCATACATAAAACTATTATGGCCTATAATGGCATTAAGACATACAAGTTAGCTATCAATTACTTCATAAAGGATCAACTTTTTTGATATGTCTAGATTTAGCATATATATAAAATGTTCTCAAAGTTAAGCCTAAACCACATCTGTCTGATTTAGATATACCTAACAGATAATGATCCCCTGATCCTCAAATGCTTCAGAGACCCGAGAATATAGCATTTTAATAATAATAATAACAAAAAAGCTTCTCCTGATAGAGACATGCCAGCTCCTGGCAGCATCCTGTATCTCCTCCATGGAAAATGGATGGCTCAGAAGAACTTGAACCTGGAGCTTGCTTTAAATATAGCAAAGCCAGGCACAGAGCAGAAAACTGCTTCTCACCTTAACTGCTGCCACGACCCTGCCCAGACTGTAGACAAGCAGGACACTGGGGAATTGATTGGCCCACTTTTCCAAGACAAGGTAGGCCGATCTAATCCTCCTCCACAGGAAAGTCAGTCAGATCTTCTGGGCTTGGCAGCTGAAGACTGGTACCACCTTGGGACTTCTGTCCCCAGTAACCATGGAGAAACCTGGGATAGTTGCATAGGTAACTGGAAAGCTGTCTCACTTCTGCTTATTGGGGTGAAATGTATCCTTCTCAGATCTGTTGGTGTTTGATGACTGGGCTAGAGCCACCTTGGTAGCTCTTCAGTTCATTAGTTAAGTTTCCTGTTTAAAAATACAGACAGGTGTGCCTCATTCACAGGCTTTGCGGTACAGGACAAACAGGTTTCAGGCATAACTTTGGATCCAATGTGGTTTTGATAAACTGATAAGCACTGATTGCAAACAGTTTTCAAAAGTTCTTAAATTTCTGTGGATTTTACTGGTCCCAGCTTTTAGGATGGTGTAGAGGCTTTCTCAGAGTTACTCCGGCCGCATATAGCAGAATTCTGCTGAAATGCCAACTCCAACCCCTCTGAAACAGGTTAGCATTTGGGAGGGTAGGGATGCCTGCAGGGGAGTTCAAGTCTGTTCCTCCCCGCCTGGCTCCTCAACCTCCCTCCCTTCCCCTTCTTCGGTTGCACAACCTCTTTGTTCAGTGAATTTCCTCTGGTTGTCTTCTAAGTATAGACTTAAAGGTGTGTTTTATCAGGCTAAAACCAGGCACTAGGAAAAATGTGCATGCCTTTGGATCCAAAACTGTAGCCTTTTGCTATGACACCAAGATGTAAATCTGTTCCAGCTGTTTTACAGACCCCTGAAGGTTCCTGAGAAAGAGTTCAGCTACTGTATTAAGGAATCCAGCCTGGTGGATCATTCTCTAGATAGGTCTATGCCTCCTGCCAGACTTGTGACAAGGCCAACCCAAAGGGCGCCCTCCAGATATACCAGCCCTGGTATCAGTGCCAAGGACACCAATCAGGCGAGTACTGGCAGGTTGACTTCACCCACATGCCCACTCATAAAAAGCTCCGTTATCTCCTAACTCTTTTTGACACCTTTACAGGATGGATAGAGGCATTTCCCATCTCCAGAGAAACAGCAGATGTGATGACTCAGGTACTCCTGGAATATACCATCCCTCAATTTGGCAAGCCATCCCCCCAAGCTTCTGGGATGTAAGTGTTGGTACCACCTCTCCAGATTCAATAAGGCACCTATTCAGAATAAATGGGCACATCTCCATTCCATTCTTTCCGGCAATCATCACTCTCCCCACAGCTAGCCACGTTCATAGCGCTGGTGTTAATAATATGTTTTCACCCTCCTAGCAACTTGCCTCCTCCACTTCCTTGAGGAACAGATGCCTGAGGTCTCCAGGATGGCAGGCAGTTAACTGAATGCTTCTTCACCCACACCTCCCACTGAGTGTGAGCCCACTGACTCCCAACTTCCCCTCCTTACACTGTCCCATGCCAGCAGGAAGTAGACAGACTTAAACCAGGCACTCATATATCCAAGAAGGTTGGGATGTTTAGCGGGGAACTTTGCTTCAGCCCCACCTCTCTCTAGACCTACCCTCAGAAGGCCCACCAAGGGCAGTTCCTCCCCTGGAGTTGCTCAAAGACCAAAACTACAAATTATTAAAGTCCCCCTCCTAGAAACATCTGCATGATTTCTCCTTACTTGGAGATCACCTTGTGGTGATATATTTTATATTTAATAAAACCAGCCTGGAATATCAGAGGACTGATCCACCCACAGTCAAGCCAGGAGGGTCAGAGAGGGGTAACTCACTCCTTCAATCTCACAACTCCAGAGACAGATCTTTCTGTGTTTCTGTGAGTTCAAGGCCTAACTGCCAAATAGTAGCCCACACCTTTAATCTTAACTCTAGAATATGATGCAGAGTTGAACCCAGAAATGAAACATCTGGGCAAAGAAGGTATTTAAGGAGGTGCAGGAAGACAGATTGAGTCTGTAGAAGGAGAAGAGTGAGGCTGAGGAAGCTGGACCACAGCTTTTACGCTGAGAAGTTGGCTGGGTGAGAGTTGACTGTGGTCTGTTTCCTCTCTCTGATATTCCAGCTTTTCCCCAATATCTCTGGCTCTGAGTTTTCATTAAATACAAACTAAAATTTGTGATTCATCATCTGGTAATGCTTTAAACCTGGACTATTAATTCGGCTTGATTTGGATTATTGCAACGGCAGCGAAACCCACAAACGGGGATTCAAAGTACTTATCAACACCCCCTCCTTAGTAAGCCCTTAGAGCTAACTACTGTTTTGAATGGTCTTAGGTCTTATATTCATCCTTGTTTTCATTTTTTCTTCCTTTGATTTTTAAGAATTGCATTTTAGTTATTGGGGGAGTCCTGCCATGGTTGGGGGCAAGTTGTAAGGGTCAATTCTTTCTTTCCTTCTACCATTTGGCCATCAAGCTTGAAGACAAGCCCCTTCTGCTCTCTCGCTGGTTGTAATCTGAATGAGAATGTCCCCCATAGCTTCATAGGTTTGAATATTTGGTCCTCAGCTGGTGGAACTGTCTGGGAAGGATTAGGAGGCGTGACCTTGTAGAAGGAGGTGTGTCTCTGGGGGCTGACTTTCAGGTTTCAAAAGTCCATACCAAGCCCAGTATTTTTCCATCAGCCTCATGTTCGTAGATCAAGATGTGAACTCTCAGCTTCTACTCCAGCACCATGTCTGCCTGCTTACCTGTTTGCTGCCATGTTCCCTCTGTGATGGTCATGGACTCACCCTCTGACACTGTAAAGCTCCAAATAACCACTTTTTAAAATGACTTTCCTTGGTCATATGTCTCATTACAGCAATATAAAAGTTT
This sequence comes from Phyllotis vaccarum, assembly GCA_033318265.1. NCBI lineage: Eukaryota > Metazoa > Chordata > Mammalia > Rodentia > Cricetidae > Phyllotis > Phyllotis vaccarum. The sequence continues at coordinate 196,739,718 of JARWLC010000002.1, forward strand.
TCTCTTTTCTTCCTCCACCTTACGTCTCTCCTTATTTTATTTCCAAACTCTAGCGAGCCACGTCTTCAATCCTAATTCCTACTTTTATATGTGCCTAAAAGATATCTGTGTATCCTTTGTTTCTGCCCATTTCTCCTCTCTGTATAAGGGACATGGAGCTTCTTGTATTCTCCTATAACTTTTTGCCTTGTAGTCAAAATGGTGTTCATGAGATTCACTCCCAAATGAGTTCAGATTCTTTTTCACTGCTGTTTGAACATATTTTATTTTTTTGTTTTCTTTTCAGAAATCATTCTACTGCCAGCATTTTGGTCCACGTCTCCTGTGGATATTTACAAGACCATCTCCAGGTCCTGTCCTCAGGAAGGCAGCTTGTCTGCTGAGTGTTAAAGCAGTATACACTCAGTCTATACTTTGTGAATTCACGTTGCTCATTAATGCTTGGTATTTTCAGATGTTCTAATTCTTGCCAATTTCTTGAATCAAAAACATAGTGTTGAGTTTAAATGTTATAACCTATGTCACAATACTGGTTTTATAATGTATGTTTTTTTAAATACTAATGAGATTGAAAACCTATCCAAATGCTTGTTGGTTATTTGTGTTGCTTCTTCTGTGAAATGGCTATTTCTGTTTCAGGGGTATGTGTGTGTGTGTGTGTGTGTGTGTGTGTGTGTGTGTGTGTGTGTGTGTGTGTGTTTTGTTTGCATGCATTTCTGTGCACCATGTACATGTCTGATGCCCTTGGAGGCCAAAAGAGGGTAATGGATTCCCTAGATTTGGAATTACAGATGGTTGTGAATTGTCATGTGAGTACTTAGAACCAAACCCAGGTATTCTTCAAGCACACAAAGGGCTCTAAACTACTGACCCACTTCTCTAGCCCCTTAAGTTGGACATTTTGTTTTGTTTGAGACAGAATAGCAGAATAGACAGAGTATGTTTTCCTGGATGGCTTGGAACTCATCATGTAGACCAGGGCTGATCCTGAACTCAGAGATCCAAGTAGCTCTGTCTCTAAGAGCTGCCACCACACCTAGCACAGTTACTTATTTCTCTCCATTTGTAGAACATCTCTATGTCCTTGCTATCAGCCCTTTTCCGTTTATTTTGGTTTCATTTTTATTTTGAACTGTTAGGGATTGACTCAGGGCTTCCCATGTGCTAGGCAAGTACTTGACTGTCAAGCCTCATTTCTAGCCCCAAGAGTTGACCTTTTGTCAATTATGTATGGTACAAATACCTTCTTCCAGCTTCAAATACTTTATGGTGCTTTTGCTAAGCAGAGGGAATTAATCTGAGTGTCTAAAATATGTTTTTTCCTTTATGACTTGGGGCCCTATGGCTGAATTTTTTTTTCCCTCCAAGACAGGGTTTCTCTATGTAGCCCTGGCTATCCTGGAACTCGCTTTGTAGACCAGGCTGGCCTTAAAATCAAAGATCTGCCTGCTTCTGCCTCCCAAGCGCTGGTATGAAAGGCATGCTCCACCACCACCTGGCCGCCCCTTACTCCTCCTCCTCCTCTTCCTCTTCTTCTTTTGAGATTAGAACTAAACTAAACTAATCTCTAGATTCTCCTGTCTTAGCTTCCTTGGTGCTGAGGTTTCTGGTGTGTATCTTCACACCCAGTTTCAAAGACATTCTTTTCTACATTCCCCTAAACATTCTGTTTCCTAAAAATTATGTTCTCTTAAAAAACCTTATCCCATTTAGAATTGATTTTTTTTAAAATGATACAAGAAAAACACTTTTTAAAAATGACACACCAGAATTCATGAGACTATAAGGTTTCTGAGGTCAGGGATGGGTTTTACTCACCACCTTCTCTACCACATGTCATAGGGGCTGGCAGACAGTTCCAGTTTAGCTACAGCACATTTAGTCACCAACCGGCACCCTACCATACACATGTGTTCATTATTGCAAAGCAGGGCAGGCAAATGCAAGCCTCCAGATTTCCTTCTGACAAAGCAAAAAGGTAAAGAAGGGCTTGGCTTCAGAAGAGGAGCCTAGCTCCTAGGCAGCCCTGAAAGCTCTAGAGTGTGAGAAGATTGATTATATTCTAGAAAGAAGCAGCACAGGTGAGTGAAAATATCAAATTCTGGTGAGGTCGTGTACAGAGAAGCACTGGCAGCTTAGGACCCTATAGCCTTCGGAAACATTCTGGTGTGTCATTTTTAAAAAGCACTTTTCCTATATCATTTACAAGAATCAATTCTAAGTGGGATAAAAGTTTTAAGAGAGTAACAGCATGTATGGGGAATGTGTAAAAGAATGTCTTTGAAGTTGAGTGTGAGGATATACACCTGGAACCTCAGTACTGAGGAAGCTAAATTGGTGATAAATGTCAAAACCTCAAAATATGTATATATGTCTTTTGAGTTTATCCTAAGAAAAGCGTATATGAACACATGCGAGTGTGTGCGACTAGGTTGTTACCAAAGGAGAAAGGGGTATATGCTAAATTTCTAATACAGTGGCTGCTCCAGTCTCTCAGAGCAGAAGTAGTGCAGTGCCAAGACCACAGGCATGAGGCCTTGGATTGAGCCTCAAAGACAGTCACAGCACAGCCATTGAGTAGCCTGTGGACTATTATTATTTCTAGGAAGGAAATGAGAAGGAAATTCAATGTTAGAAGAGATTTGTTGATTTGTTTTTGTTAATAATTACTTTATGTTATCTGTCTATCTAGAGGACAGAGTTGAGACTTGCTAAGGTTCTTGTTATGTAGCCCAGGCTGGCCTCAAATTCATGATCTGCCTGCTTCTTCCTACTGGATGCCAAGATTACAGGCATGAGCTGCTGTGCCTAGCATGTCTCTTTGGTTTTTGTTGGTTTGTTTTTGCACATACATTACTTTTTATAGTAAGAGCAAGTATTTTCAACTGATAAAAGTTTTTAGAACTATTATTCCAATAAATGTGGACCACAGAGTTTTAAGTTAATCTATTTTCACCATTAACATTCTTCATATGTAATGAATTTTAAAATATCAAGTAAGGAAGATCTGACAGTTAAGGGTAATAACTGATCTTTCAAAGGTCCTCGGTTCAGTTCCCAGCACCCACAAGGCAGTCCACAACAACCTGTAACTCTAGCCCCAGGACATTTGTCTTGGACAGTGTTCTATTGCTGTGAAGAGACACCATTACCAAGGCAACTCTTATAAAAGAAGACATTTGTTCAGAGGCTGGCTTACAGTTGCAGAGGTTCAGTCTAATATCATCATGGCAGGGAACATGGTAACATGCAATCGGGTGCTGGAACAGAAGCTGAGAACTACATCTTTATTTGTAGGAATGAGCACTGAACTCTCAAAGCCCACCCCCAATGACGTACTTCCTCCAAAAAGGCCACACCTCCCAATCCTTTTAAATAGTGCCATTCCCCTCCCTGACACACACCCAAAACAAAGCAGTAGTAAAGAAAATAGAGTGTGGGACTGGAGACTAAGCATTCAACTACTTGAGCCTGTGTGGGCCACTCTTATCCAAACCACCACAGCACTTAATGCTTTTCTCTGGCCTCTGAGGGCATCAGACATGCATATGTTGTACATAAATACATGGAGGTAAAACAATCATACACATAAACTATAATAAAAGTCTTTTAAACATTTAAACGGGCTCAGTGTGGTGGTGCGCACCTTTAATCTCAGCACTCAGGAAGCAGAGACAGGTGGATCTCTGTGAGTCTGAGGCCAGCCTGGTCTACAGAGTGAGCTCTAGGACAGCCAAGGCTGCATAGAATGACTCTGTCTCAAACACAAAACGAAACAAACAAAAAGTAGATAAGACGAATTAAAAATGTTTGAGTAATAATAAGAGTTTGAAAACAATGATATGGAGGAATCATTAAAAGTTATATCAAGACCTTAGGCTTGCTTTCTATTTGTTTTGGACAAAGAGAAGATGACATGTGCTGTAATTCAGTTCAGCTTAATTAACTGAGGGGAACCTCAGAGCAGCTTGTCAGAAAGGAAGGAGACACTTTCTTGAGTAATTCCTCTTCAGCCAGCCTGCAATTTATGCAGAAACCCAGCATCCACGCAGAATCCGTGGCCTTATGTTTGTGCAAATCTCATAGCATCCTCACTGGGACATTTGGGTATTTCTTTTGAGTAAACACCAAATGCATTTATTTAATTAATTATTTACTTTCTTTCTTTCGTGGGGCTGGGAATGGAATGCAAGGCTTTTTATGTCTGCTGAGCAAATGCGCTTGCACTGGGTTCCATCTCCAGTCCCACACTCAATTTTCTTTACTACTGCTTTGTTTTGGGTGTGTGTCAGGGTGGGGTGTATGCCTTGACATTGAAGCAGGACCTTCCACGTTAAGCACATGCTCTGCTCCTGAGCTAGCTAATGTCTCAGTCCCCCGCTTTTACAGTTCTAAAATGAAATTTGGTATTTCCAAATGTAGAGAGAGGTTTTGTCCCAATAATAATAGCGTGGGAGAGGGATAGCTTGTTGCTTATGATTTTAAAACTTTATTGTACTCGGTAAAGAGCAGTATAAAATGGAGGATGAGTCCTGTGTGGTCCCCCTCCCCTCCCCTCCCCCCCCCCCCCCCCCCCGTTCCCGCCCACACCATTCCCCAGTCCCTGCTATAGATCCCAGCAGGGTTCAAGCCTTACACTTTAAGCTTTTCTCCTCAGCTGCCAAAGGTCATCCAGACACCGCTTTTCTTCTCAATACCTCTGCCCTTCTGCAGCCTCCCAATCCTCAGGCTGCTTGCTGTAGGAGCGAACAGAAGTAAGCACATCTTCCTCCACATGAAGAAGTTGCTTCTGATAGATGAAGTCAAGCTGTTAGCTTTCTGAGACCCCAATTTTTTTTTAAAATATTTTCCTAATAAACAAAAATAAGCCTAAATGTGCGTCTTACTAGAGAAGATGATCCTCGGCCTATACAAACCTCAATGACTTGGAAATGCATTGTCCCTTCAAGTCTCATGACGAGGCGCCTTGCCATGACTGATGTGTTCAGAATCCCCTAAGAGAGGGCTTAAAAGAAAAAGTTTCACTTCACCAGAGAAAAGTACTCAGTTAAAAACATTCTAATGTTGACATTTCAAATGTTGACATTACCAAAATGCAGACGTGCCAAAATACTTTGAGCCCCAAACTGCACATCTGGAGGAGCAGATGTGTGTGCTCTGGGATGCAATGGGAAGGAAGATGTTTCCAGTTAGTAAAAACAGTGAGCACAGGGAATAAATGGTTAGAGGAAACATGACCGGAAGTGCGGGAGTCACCTCCAGGCCTCCAAGCTGCCTGTGGTCACATCAGAGTTCTTAAGGCTTCAGTCTGGAATGATCCCTACAGCTCATGTTTTGAAAACGTGGCCCCTATCCGGTGGCTGTGTTTGGGGAGGCCAGAGAAGCCTGACGCTAAGGATAGGGCTGTGAAGGTTACAACCCAGCCCTGGTTCCAGTGTGCTCTTGGTTTTCCCCTCTGTGACCTGTCATGTTTTCCCACCATGCTGCACAGCATCACTTTAAACTATGAGCTGAAATAAACTCCTTCTTTCTTAAATCGTTTCTGGCAGGTATTTGACCAGAAACAATAAGGAAAATACTAGATTCAAATAAGAGATTCACACGCTCCTCTGGTCCCAGCTACCAACTGCTCTGGTCCTTCATAATCCTGATGCTGGTCTCTCTCACCTTTCTCGGGGAACTAGATGTATCAGAGTGAAATAAATAGGCGAGGTAGTGATAATGGCATGTTGCCCTAATCACAGGTGTATGGTAGCACTGGAAGAGGTTCAGCAGAGGTGACTACAGTACTCGGGGACCTCCTCTTTCTGATGGACCTTGCAAGTCCTTCCCAGGTTTCCCATTCTAGGTGATTCCATGATTGGCAGCAGAAGGGGGGCAAGGTAGACAAGAACATTGCCAATGAGCAGTGGGCAGCTTGTCAACTGTGACTCTCAAAGGCAGTGTGGTGGGTGGCACTATGGAGATAAGCAATTCACACCCCCCTACCCTTCCTCCTACTCCATGCTCTAGAAACACGAAGTACTTTGGAATCTGGAGTTGCCTCCCTCAGCCGCTGTGCAGTGTGGGCTTGTGCTATGCCAATGCTTCCCTGTGGCTAACCCCGCCCCCCAGGAGTGGTTGGTCTTTGTTTCTAAACTCATCGTGGCCCTGAAAAGACATTTGTCCCAGTGCCTAAGAGGGGAAGATGTCCTACAGCTCCTTAGTGGCATCAAAAAATGGCAAGAATGTCAGAGATCCCAGAAAAGACTCTTGTCACACAGCCAGCTTGCAGGACAAGAAGCAGAACAGGTTCCCTCAAGCAGTGTTGCTCATACTTGTGAAACCTTGGCTTCTGGCCAAAAATGCACATCCCAGTGAGGCACGAGGGCAGGTGTAAGATATACATATATTAGGGTAAATACAGTCATGCAGATGGACAGAAATGTCAGACACATGACTTTCTTTCCAAATGCCTCGATCTGTTTCCTATTATTGCTTTTGCCAAGCTCTTTTGACCCATCCAGTTGGTCTGTGGCCCACGAATGAGTCACGACCTGTGGTTTTTAAAACACATTCACATCAGCAAAGGCCTGCTGTACTGTCTCACACGGACAATCAACCCTCTAGCTATGTAGTGAAACTTTCTGAAAATGAAACCAATCATTCTTTATTCAGAGATGAACTCATGATCCTTGCAAAGCCCTTTTCAGATGCCAAATATTTTCCCTTCTTGTCATTTTCTATTCTGAAGCTCTATGAAGCCTTTAAAACTGAAATCTCAGCATGTTGGATCTGGAGCCAGGATGGTGAGTTTGAAGTCAACCTGGGTGTGTAGGAGGGTCCTATCTCAAAAGCAACAATGATAAATAACAGACAAAACACACACACACACACACACACACACACACACACACACACACACACACACACACACACACACACCCCAGAAACAAAGCCAGTGGGAGGTGGTTGCTTAAGCCTTTAATCTCAGCACTGGGGAGGCAGAGACAGGTGAATCTCTTTGAGTTTGAGGCCAGCCTGGTCTATAAAGCATGTTCCGGGACAGTCAGGGCTACACAAAGCAACTCTGTTCCCCACACTTCCCCAAAGGAAAACAAACAAACAAAATCAATCCCTTAGGTCCGATCGTGTCACCCTAACCATTAACCTCATCAACATCTCTGCTGCCAATAACCAGGATGGAAGACTCCCAGCACGCATCTAAGACTTACGCGCATCACTCATTCGGGGTCACTAGCATCCCCGCCTGACAGATGGCAGGTAAGGACTGAAGACCCCACAGCATGGAAGTGGCAGAGATAAGAATGAGCCTGGACAGCAATCCACAGCCTACCCTGGTGGCCATGAAGCCACTCTTCCATTCATTCTTCAGCTTTTTAAAATAGTGTCATGCCTCATCATATCCCATCATACCATCATTCCAGCTCTCTGGACACTTAAATGGCCTCACACATGCAGCTCCCTCTGTCTATAGTAGTAATACTGTCTTTATTTTACGCAGCTGAGTCCCACTTGGGCTTTTGGGGTCTTCCTTCTGCGTCTCTCATCCCTCCCTCAAATGTCCTGTGTTCCCACAATGCTCTTTCCTTTCTTCCTGTCTCTCTTCCTCATCCACCCATTCAATCCACTTAATAAATTATTTACTGAGCACTTATGATGCAAGGTGATCCAGTCGTGTAGCAAACAAGATCTCTGCTTCCAAATGCTCGGAGATTATAAAGGGGGAGGTCGCGGTGACTAGACGGCAGGTGGTCACCTTTGGTGAGGTGGGCTGGACGGTCACAGACCAAGGCACAAGAGACTATTTTATATTATTATATAGGGAACAGGCTCACAGAAGTGACATCCCAGCAGGGATTATGGGATGCATTGGGATTCCCAGGGCTGAATGAGCCCAGGAAGAAGAAAGCCAGTGCAGAGTCTGATGGAAATTGGTAAGGGTACAGAAAGCAGCCAGGAGCCAGTGTGGCTCGAGCAGATGCACCAGGTGACAAGGAAGCCAGGGACTTGGGACACTGTAAGTCACAGTTTTAAAGCCTGCTGTGATCTGGCAAGCCACTGGAGGGTTCTGAGGAGACAGGTCCACTGGGTTTTTGTTGTTCCTGCTGTTAGCCCAGATTTAGTGAGTTAAAACAACACAGACTTAGTCTCCAATTTTAGAGGTCAGAAGTTAACTTAAGTCAAAATGTTGACAGGGTCGTGTTTCTTCTGGGACTCCAAGGGGAAGAACTGTTCCTTTGCTTTTTTAGCTTCCAGGAGTCCCCTCCGTCCATCTTTAGAGGCAGTCACAGCGAGGCACAGTCACAGTTCCGCCTAACCACGGTCAGGAAGGCTCATCTACTTGGCAGGACCTCTTGAATGAACTACAATAGTCTCCTTACTCTGAGACTCTCATTCAAGGGCAGGGATAACACTCGGTGGTCAAGTGATGCCTAGTCTGCACTGATAATAAATGTGTAGCTTCCAGAGATTAGGGTGTGGGAACTTTGGGAGTGGGATTTGATTATTTTGCCTGTAACTAGAAGAAACCATCTTTGTTTCTGAGCTAAAAGCTATGTAGCCCAGGCTAGCCTCAGACTTGAGACCCCCCCCCCCCACTTCAGCATCCTGGCTTAACCTGAGACCATAGCTCCCTGACTTAAGTTTAAAGGTGTCTACTATTGCTCCTTTGAGGGGAATAAGCAGTAGGAGACCAGGATGGTCATGGAAGAGCAATTTAGAGACAAAGGTAGCCCCGGGTGGGAGTTGGTCAAGGCCTTGACCAGGTTATAGCAGAAGTAGAGACAGACAGCTCAGAGTTACCATGTGGAGTGTCATGTGTCAGGTGGTTCCCACAATCTCACTTACCCATCAGACTGGTCTTCTAAAGTGGTCAGTGTGATTATCCTCACAAAGTCAGGAAGCTGAGGCTCAGAAAGATGAAACAGTTCAGAACTTCATCCCACACTGAAAAATGAATTCATCCCGATGAAGTAAACATTTGGGTTTAGCTAGCCACATAGGAAATGAGGAAAGGTTGGGTTTGTAAATATTTCAAGGTTTTAGCCATAGATAAAAACATGTTGGGCTCTGAAATAACAAAAGTTAGAGCCACTACTAATTTTAAAAAATCCAATAAGGTCCATCCACTGTGGCTTGGCTGCTATACGACTGAAGCCATGGCAGTTTCAGAAAGAGTCTGTAATCATTCCAAAGGCAAAGAAGAAATAAACAGATGACATCAGGCAAAGCAGGCCGGGCCTGGGGTGGAGGGAGAGGGATTTGCATTTCCCTTTTAGTCCCAACCATCTATTAGTCTATGTATTTGAGGTATTGATTTCATCTTTCAGAAACTAGTTCAACTATAAAAAAGTATATAACACTGTTTTGTCTAATTCTGGATTTAAAAAAAAAAAAAGCAAAATGTCTTCATTTGATTGATGTCTGTGAGCTGCCTAGCTACACGAGGCACCCTCCACCACACACACACACACACACACACACACACACACACACACCTGCCTAGTTTGCCTTGTAGCAGAAGGTAACAAAAATAAGCAGTAAGTCGTTTCAAGAACAGGATACAGCTTGATTGTCAAGAATGCTTGCTTTTAGTCCCAGCATGGCAGAAACTGGACATGGTTAGCAGTGCACGCCCTGCACTTGGAGGTAGAGAAAAAGATTCGTAAGTTCAAGCTCAGCCTTGGCTACATGAAACCCTTCCTCAAAAATAATTGATATAATAATAATAATAGTAATACTAATAATGTGCTACATAGTAAAACAGAGCAGGAGGTAGGAGATTCTAAGTGGCGAAGGAGGTAACAGTGAGTAAAATGAGGGAGCAAATGAGGCAGTGATTGGAGAAAGAAGCAGCCCAGAGCGGGGTGTTGTCACTGGGGAGGAGAGAATGAGCTTGGGAGATCTGATGAGGAGAAAGAGCAAGGGAATAAAAGCATGGTGGGTAACAGCACCGATGGCAGATGCTGCTGGTGGGCACATCAAGCAGAGAGTTGGAGCATGCTCTCTGAAAGAACACAGTGGGAACATACAGTCCCTAGAACGGATGGCTGTAACAACGGCTAGGGCAATAATATGGTACAGCTGTGCTGAGACCGAAGCCCTTGGACACTTCCTGTGCATGGCTTTGACATGTTACTTACACATTTCTATGGGAGTGTGTGTGTGTGCGTGTGCGTGTGCGTGTGCGTGTGCGTGTGTGTGTGTGTGTGTGTGTGTGTGTGTGTGATCTCCTTTAGGATAAATTCTGGAACAAACGTGCTCAGTGTTAGCTATCTGCTACTAGTAATTGAGATATTTGAACTGAATTCATTGATGTGGGCATATATCAGAGCATGCAATTCATTTTTAAATATAAAATTTACATGTCAATATAAAAAAGCAATGTTTTTATTTATCTATTTCAGTTACCATTTGGGTCCTTGGAACTGAAGCCAGATCCCCTGGAAGAGGAGTCAGTGCTCTTACCAAGTGAGCCATCTCTCTGGGCCCTTATTTGTTTATATTTACTTTCTATATAAGAATGTTTTGCTGGGATGTATATCTGTGCACCATGTGTGTGCCAGATGCCCATGGAAGTCAGAAGAGGGCATCAGATCCCCTGGGACTGGAGGTATGGACATGGACACTGGTGAGCCGCTATGTGGGTGATGGGAATTGAGCCCAGGGCCTCCGTAAGAGTTAAGTGCTATTAGAAACAATGAAACATCTATTCAGCCCCCCTTAGTTTTTAGTACGCAGCTTTGTCTGGCCTAGAATCCAATTCCTTTGGTCCATGCTGACCTCAAATGTAAGAAATCCACCTGCCTCTCCCTCTGGAGTAATGGGATTAAACGTGTGTGCCACCATGCCTGGCCCCAAAACCATGCTCTTTAAACTGAAAAGCTAACATTTAATTTTTACATTGTGTCCTGGAATTCAAACATTTAGTAAACAAAGCCTTCCCAGACTTTCAAACACCAAGGTGGCTATGTGGAAAGGATCCAGTTGTGCACAGTGCCCCTTTCCTCCCCCTCCATTTGGGTAAAAAGTAAAGGTGGGGTCTCAGTGCCTGTTAGCTCCCTCAAAATGGCCGGTGCACATTACAGTTTTATTGTGTTAGTTTTCATGGAAGACGATTTCAGCACTGAAGCCTGTTTCACGGGGTAACATGGCAGCCCATTTCTGTAACCACTGTCCTCACGGGTAAATCCAGCTCTGCAATCCACTCCAATTCCATATTGACTGGTGTTTTCTCTTTCATGCTGTTGAGCAGAGCGTTATTGTTGCTATTTAGATACAAGGAGGAAATTCCTGTGCAAGAGCAAGAACTAGGGCTGGGAGATGGCTCAGAGGTTAGAGCACGGCTGCTCTTCCAGAGGACCACAGGGAAGCTCACAAGTGTCTGTAAATCCACAATCTGACACCCCCACACAGACATGCATAATCCCAATATACATAAAGAAAAATAACACAAGTTTGAGAAGAGCAAGACGCAGAATAGAACAGACGCCTTCTAAAGCTCCGCCGCCCCTCACCTTTCTTTCTTAATTTGTTGTACAGTTTCCTGTTTGTTTTCTTTTGTTTTATTTGTTTGTTTTTTGAGACAGGGTTTCCCTGTGTAGCCCTGGCTGTCCTGGAACTCACATGTAGATCAGGCTGGTCTCAAACTTGGAGATCTGCCTGCCTCTGCCTCCCATGCTGGGATTAAAGGCATGCACCATGGTGCCCAACCTTTTCTCTTTGAATTGAGCAGCCAAAACCAAATTCTCTTCAGAACCAGCTCAAGTTGCATGTGTAAAACAAAATTCTGCTAAACAAGCCTTCCAATATCAATTAATAACTGTTGTGAGCAAACAGTATGTAAACTCTTCGTGCCAAGCAGACCCTCTCTCTTTGGCAGGGTCTCACTCTGTCTCCCCGGCTGGCCTGGAACTCCTGAGTCTCTTGCCTCTGCCTCCCCAGTCAGTCTGAGGTTATAGGCACGAAAACTTCTATGCCAAAGCCCTTAAGCGTAATCTATTTTAACCGCTGTTTGAAAAAGATATAAAAATGTTTTGTTTTTTTTATTTTTAACCTTTCTAAATCCAGGCACCCAATGCCTCCAGAAAGCTATTTTGGGTAAAGATACAGTGTTTTGACACCTTTCTTTCTGAAACTCCGCACTGCTACTGAAATGAACATTTTTATCTCCATGGCCCACGTCGCTGAGCAACAGAAAACACCATTGTATTTTCTGCTGACCAGCATTTGGAAGCAGCCAGCTCTTCAATCCAAACCTACTCCAGTGCTCCTCAAGCGAAGAGCCATGTATCACTCCCTGATCCCTGTCCCTCTCTGAACACTGTAAGGCTTTGCCCAGGGAGGAAATGCTCTGCCAGAACAGAACTGAATAGATGCCTCTGTTGGCTCCGAGGCGGCTTTGCATAGCTTGGCAATCCAGCAGTTTTGCCTGGTGCCCAGATCTAGAGACAGGAGATAGAAAAACCGATGTCGTCTTCTTTTCTCTCCAAACATTTTTATGTGTATGGGTATTTTTCTTGATTGCGTGGATGTGCACCATGTGCATGTCTAGTACCCACAGAGGCCAGAAGAGGGATATCAGATCTCCTAGAACTGGAGTTACAGATGGTTGTGAGCTGATAAATGGGTGCTCGGTACTATATCCCTTGGGTTCTTTGTAAGAGCAGCCAGTGCCCTTAGCCCTTGGGCCACCTCTCTAGTCCTGAGAATGTCTTCTCATATGTGATCCAGAAATAGGTCTAAGACACAAGAATCTTTGCAAAATTTTTCTTGTTCCTTCCAACCATACCCAG
>JARWLC010000002.1:196757514-196950014 GCA_033318265.1 Phyllotis vaccarum
AACTGAGGAAGACACGGATGTCTACACATGTAGGTGCATATGTGTTCATGTGCAGCTGCAAACATGTGACATACAAACTCATACACACATCACTCACACAAAAGCTTACACCATATCAAGGACCTTCAAAAGACAGACTGAACAAAATTCAAGGCTATTAGATGTGCTGAACAATCGTGCACACAAGTGTTAAGTTTGGCAATTTGTAAGAGCCAGAAACAGTCAGGAAACTGAAAAGTGCCTCTTGGCATTAAGAAAAATATTCACAAAGCCCACAGACAGAAACCAGTGACTATCCTTAGCACTTGCATCTGAGAAATGTCATTCACGGGCTCTTCACAGCAGGTCTGCATCTCATATAGAAAACTGTGCTTCTTAGAACAAACCAGAGTCAACAAGAAAAGAATATTGTTGGCTGTAAGGGGAAACAAACTAGATGCCCCTCAACTGAAGAATGGATTAACAACTGTGGTACATCTACACAATGGAATACTACGTAGCAGTGAATAAAATGATGGCCTGAAATTTGCAGGCAAATGTATGGATCTGGAGAGTATCATCCCGAGAGAGGTTACACAGATACAGAAAGATAGACATGGTATGTACTCACTCATAAGTAGATTTTAGACATAAAGCAAAGGAGAACCGGACTACAATCCACAACCCCGAACAGCTTAGTACCAGGAGGAACATAAGAGAGACATCAGTGGATGCCCCTGGGAAGGGAATACAGGAAGATCTCGTAGGCAAATTGGGATCATAATGGGTAGTGACTAAGGAGGGGTGGAACAAATCATGAGAGGAGGAGATGGTGGAGTGAGAGGAGCAACAGAGAGGGAGAAAGAGAGATGGAGATCTTGATAGAGGAAGTCACTGGGGCTAAATAAAAATGGCCTGCTACTAGAGAACCCTCTAAGATCCCAGAGGGTGCCCCTGGTTAGGACAGTCTGCAGTCCTTAGCATGCAAATACCAATTAACATCGTTCTCTACCATGGCTGACAATCAAGTTTTAGTGCTAGGTGCCTGTTGTTCTAGAAATTTTACCTGGGTGGAATTAGTTTGATTGAGTCAATTATTCCTGAAATAGGGTTGTCATCTAGACTGGCCTCGAATTTCTGATCCGTCTCTTTCTGGGGTACTAGAATTTCAGGTACAGGTCATTAATAATTCTCTCCTCTGGATAAAAAGAGCCAACAGGCGCAGACGGAACCACAGTGGTCCAATGACCGTGAGTCAGAGTACCTGGATTCCAGTCTTTCTTCTGCCAACAGTCAGCAGGGTAATCTTAAACCCCAGCTGCCTTCTGTAGAGGATCAGGCAGTCAGACCAGTCATCTCCCAAATCTGTCCAAGTTCTAACATTCAAGTAACAGAAGGGCAATTGGAATGGAAGGGAAAGGCAAATCACTGAACAAGTATCTTTACATTCATTTGACACTTGTTCAGTCACTGAACGAAGCCATACAGAGCTTGGAGAGTAAAGAATACAGTAAACAAATCAAATCCTTGCCTTTGGGGGATTTTCTGCCTGGTAAGGAGGTCAAGCGATAATCAAGCAAATCAATAGGAAAGCGTTTTATAGGTGGGAGGTAGGTACTAGAGTATGTCTCTCTCAGGAAGTTATATTCAAACTCCAGGAGGGAAAGTGTTAGGGGGAAAGAGGATATTTCAGGCGAGAGGACTTTAAAGGCCCTAAAACAGGGAAAACTCGGGGGAACTGTAGAAACTACAGACAAATGACAAAGTCATTACCAAGAAGGACAAGTCTTGAGCAGGTAAGAGGGTGGTAGCCCTGTAGCAATCTGAAATCTCCACCAGTCCTGAAGAGGTCAGCAACACTGCCATGAGAAACTAGAGGAATACAGAGCAGGAAATCAGGAAGTTAGCCCGGGAATGGAGCCGGAGGATGTCGAGGCAGATGGGAGGGGAGCCACTAAGGCTTAATCATGAGTCTCACTTGCCTATTCGGGGGTGGGGTGGGGGGTGAATGAAGGTTGAGAATTGCAGAAGGACAAGGCAGTTAATCATTTCAAAGTAAAAGCTCATTTTGAGACTCAGTGCCAGTGATGGGAGCAGATATCAATGGAAGTAACAGACATCCCAGCCCTCCATTTTAAATAGCTAGTATGTATTTTGCCTTTGCTCACAATAATTGTTTATGTATGTGTATATTTGTTTTTCTCTTTAAGAACCACCTTTTTCTTTTTAAAAACCATGGTATACACAAGCCTAGCAAAATTCCCAGGACACATTCTGTACTTCAATAAGCATTTTTAAATGTTCTCAAAAATAAATTTCCTAGTTGGGCATGGTGGCTCACATTTATTAGCTTAGGGTGCTGAGGTAGGAAAGTGAGTCTGAGGCCAGCCTGACTTATATACAGTGGGACTGTTTCAAAAATAAACAAAAGGGGGGGCTAGGGGCAATGAGGGAGCAGGAAGTGTATGCCACCTAATATGCTTCAGTTTGATACCTAGGTCCCATATGGTAGAAAGGAGAGACCCAAATTGTTCTGATCTTCACACATGCACCTCAAGTAAATATAGCAAAAGAGGGGGGGGGGAGTACCAAAGTAAAATCTTTTCTCCTCAGAGCTTTATGCTTGTGTTATTTCAAAACATAAAAACTCTCCACGACTCTAGGCTAGCCCTAAGTTTGAAGTTTAGAATAAAATGAGGCTGGAGAGATGGCTTAGTGGGCTCGATCTTTCAGAGGACCCTAGTTCAGTTCCCAGCACCTAAGGGCTGCTCATAACTGCCTGTTAACTCCAGCTCCAGGAGACTCAAAACACCCTTTGTCCTCCAAGAGCACCTGCACTCACAGGCACATAACTAAAAATAAAAAGTACTACTTTAGATTCAATTCACTCTGCAGTTCAGTCACCTGTCACCCCAACCACCCCTGGGTATTTTTAGATTAAAACCAGGATGACAAGCCAGGTGCAGTGGCTCATGCCTTTAATTCCGGAGGCAGGTGGATCTTTGAGTTCAAGGCCAGCCTGGTCTACAGAGTGAGCTCCAGGACAGCCAGGGGCACACAGAGAAACCCTGTCTCGAGAAGAGGGGGCGTGGAGAAAAGGAGGAAAGCTTCTGACATTTGACTATAGACTTTATAATTTGCCAGGAAAAATACAGACACTTATTGGGGAACGGTACCTATTTGGTTTTCCAAATCATCTTAGAAAAGTTCATTTTCAACTAGAGTGGGACTTCCATGTTGTGGTCCTGCCCAAGACCCTATCCCCTTAGCCTCCTGGCCCTCAATAACTCAACCTAGAGATTGGAGATTGAACGTTTACGGGCAATATTCCAAAAATGTTACCAACTACTGAAATCTAAAATGCTCTATAATGCAGTGGTGCTAACAAAGGACGTGCAATTCTTCATTTAGGCCCATGTTCCCTTTTGCTTAGTAACAATTTTGTGGTCAGTGACTAAACATTTAGTTTTAAGGAAATCTGCATAAAAATCTGCTAAGTAGCAGTCTTGCTAATTATAAAATACCTATCTTGCTGGGGTATGGTGGCCCAGGCCTTTGATCCTAGCAGTCAGAAGGCAGAGGCAGGGAGATCTCAGGAAGTTGAGCAGCCTGGTCTCCATAGCAAGCTCTAGGGCAGTCAAGCTACATAATGAGACTCTTAAAAGACAAACAAAACAACCCCCCAAACCAAACAAACAAACAAAAAATGCCAACAAAGCAACAAGGCAGGGAAGGAGCCTCAGATGGCTGGAAAGACTGAGCAAGTGCTCACACCTCCCTGTTCTCAGGGCAGCGCTCCCTCGGCTAGGGATCTAGGGATGTAAGCTTCAAAGTCTTTACACATGAGCCTGTATTTCTCCACTTAGCTTGACACGGTGCAAAACAGAGAAAGTGCTCAGCTTTCAGTCAGTGTCTCTTCTGCAAAGGGAGAGGAGAAGAAAGTACACTTTATGTAACTGCTTATGCAAAGAACACTCCGGAGCTAAGGAAGGTAACTAGGACTTCGTGTGTTAGCTCTTTACTAGTAACACATTTTCTCATTGAACTATTTTATTTAAACAAAAACACACTGCAAAGCTTTTGGTAATTTTTTTTAAAAGTGAAGTCAAGTGATATAGATTAAAAAAAAAAACAAAACCAAAAAACCATCCTGCACCATCTATTTCTGTCGAACAATCACCAACCCAGAAAGGCTTAAATAGGGGATGGTGTACAGAAGTTCTCTTCCAAATTCAGTAACTCCTATTGCTAACAACCAAAATGCTCGGCAGACTCATACTGAAAATAACTTCAGGTTGGGCAGCTGTGATAAAATCATGACTAAACAGTTGCCAAATCCACCCTCGTGTACCTAGTCTTATCATCACCTCCTCCAATGCCTCAAATAAAAACCAACTAAGCAGCCTCAGGAGCATCCACTGCAGACACTGGCCATTCTACACTTTCCCAGTGAGAACATGCAGTCACCCAGCAACAAACTACAATGGCTATAACCAGTCAGTGCCCACCCTCCTTCCTAGAAACTCACTCTACAGCTTCTTGCCCAAGAAAATTAAAGTCTTACATTTGGCAAATGACATACAGACCAACAGTCCTCTGAAGTTCCCTTCACCTTCTATAAAGTGCAGGGAGTCCAGCCCTTTGCTTGGGATGTTATTTTACAGATAAGGTAGGGAGGATGGCTTTTGTCAAATGTACTTGAAAAGTGCTACACCTTTTTTTTTTTTTTTTTTTTTTTTTTTTTTTTAAAGATTATGCATAGTGTTCTGTCTGCATGTATCCCCACAGGCCAGAAGAGGGCACCGGATCTCATTCGAGATGGTTGTGAGCCACCAGGTATTTGCTGGGAATTGAACTCAGGACCTCTTAAGAGCAGCCAGTCCTCTTAACCTCTGAGCCATCTCTCCAGCCTGGCTACAATAATTAAAAAGCAAGCAAACAAAAACAAAACAAGCAAACAAACAAAAAAACACCTTTACTCAAGAGTTTGAGGCAGAATCCCAGTAAGGAACCCAGGTTGGCTTTAAAATTCTGTCTCAGGATCACAGCTAGGTAGTCTTATGGATGGATCCTTCGTTTTCTTTTTGGTTCTACTGATTGATCTTGGGGCCTTATGCGAACTAAACAGGAGTCCTACCACTAAGCTCTATTCCCAGTCCCTATGATAGGAAAATATACTTTTCCCAGAGGGTAGAGAAAGTATTTAGTGTGTGCAAAGTTTATTTGCTCATGGAATCCTTTTCATGGGACATCTTGTGGAATTAAATTTTGATGGAACACACTGGGAAATGCTGGTTTAGGCACTTTATTTTTAAATAAAGTTAAAGAGGGTTGTGAGGTATCCATCACGTGGGTCCTAGGAATTGAATCTGGGTCTTCTGCAAGAACAGCAAATGCTCTTAACCCCCGAGCCATCTCTCCAGCTCACACATTAGTTTTTGTCAGAAAACATGGTGCTTGAATTTAAAATACTGATTCTACGAAAAAAAGAAACCACAGTTTTGATTGATTTAAGAATATGGTTTAAAAGCATGTTGGTTAAAAATCAGCAAGTGCATTTCAGCATGTCCAGCCATTAAGCATACATGCTTCAGATTTTCCTAAATATTCCTATATACATCTATTAAAGAAATTTTCTATTTTCAGATTAAACAAATTTGGAGATAGCTCAGTGGGTAAAATACTCGCAATCACTAGCATCTGAGTTGGAGCTACAGAACCATATTAAAAGGGGAGAGATAGAGAGAGAGAGAGAGAGAGAACAACAGAGAGACAAATCTCCTGGGGCTCACTGGCCATGAAATCTACTTTGTGAGAGATCCAGGTCAGTAACCTGATCCTGAAAAATGACACTCACAACTGACCTCTGATCTTTTCATGCACACATTCCCAAGCGAAAGAGCATCTGGACTCAGAACACAACCCTCACCCACTCAAACAAAAACAGAAACTCAATACAACTTGAGAAACATTCATTCCAAAGGAGACAGTATGCACCAATAACCTAACGTTATTTGTAAGGTAAAAATGTTAAAAATGCATTTTCTCTATGGTTAAAAATGTACAGATCCAAGATCATAAAATCCAGTTAGCTATGAGTTTGAAACTTGCCATTTCGCAGGTACAAGAGTCAAAAGCCTTACAGCTTTAATGAGAAAATTTTCCTCATGTACAAAGGGAGAATGCCTGCTTCCTATGGTCTTGAAGATTAGAAATAAGGGGCCTAATACAATGGTACAAGAATGAACAGATTCTCACATAATTGGTAGTTAATTTCAAACTTTTTTTCCTTCATGAGGTTAGCCTTGAACTTGCGATCGCCCCCCTCCCCCCAACCTCCAAGAAGCTGGGAGTAACACCATATCCAACTTCTGGTCACTTCTAAAACTGAACAAATTCCTCAGTTACAAGATCTACTGTGCTTCTGACTACACTTGACTAACGCACTGATACTGAGAAAGCTGGTTAAAAAGAAAATAAAATGTAGTTGGGGTGAGTGCTGGTGGGAGTGGCCCACGCTTTAATCCCAGAACTCAGGAGGCAGAGGCAGAAGATCTGTGGGTTAGAGGCCAGCCTGGTCTGTAGATTTAGTTCAGGATAGCTAGGGCTACACAGAGAAACTCAGTCTCAAAAACAAAAATCTACACACAGGCCATTTTCCTATTATATTCATTAAAATATGTATAGTGGGATTATGTTACTTTGTAAATAATTGCCCCACCTACTGGTTTAATTAAAAAGAAAACACTGATTGGCTAAAGGCAGGCAGGAAGTGTGGCAAGGCTACCAGGCTAAGAAAACTCTGGGAACAGGAAGAGCAGAGATGCCAAAGAGACCAGTAGACAAGCCAGCAGATGCAGAGGACAACTATGCTGCTCTGAGAAAAGATACTGAGCCCCATGGCTGAACAAATAAGAATCATGGGTTAGTTTAAGAATAAAGAGTTAGCAAGTTATATGCCTGGGCCTTAGGTCAATCAGTATAAAATTAATATAAGTGTGTTTCCTTGGGACCTCTGGTCCAGATCTTGGGACTAGTCCGGGCCAGAAACTTAATACTACAAATATGTATAGCACATCCTCCAAAAAAGAAGAAATATTTAAAAATGAAAGCTTAAGGAGAAATAGCATTTTGCTATACCTTCAATGTAAGTTACTCTTAAATTAACAATCCATTTACACTTCTTGCCTCCACTGATTTTGTGATGGATTAATGATTACACTGAGGTAATACAAAAATGTTAAGCAGAGTAAGTAAAAATAAAGTTTTTAAAAAATTTATAGAGGTACACACCCAGTAGCAAGTACATGTATATGCACCATGACACACACACTGGTAGGCAGGCTGCATGCCATGGCATATACAGAGATCAGTTCTCTCCTCCGACCATGGTTCTGGGGATCAAATTCGGGTTATCTGGCTTGTGTGGCAAACTTTCTGACCCACTGAGGCCATCCTACAGACCCAGCCCACCCCCCAACCCCCGTTGATGATGAGAAATCAAACCCAGGGCTGTGTGCTCTTCATCACCCTCAACCCTTGTTTCTGAGACAGGGTCTCTCACTGAACCTGGAGCTCTGATTCAGCCTGGCTGGCTGGATAGCAAGCTCCAAGATTCCAGCTGTTTCTTCCTCCCTACCTTGAGAATTAGGTATTTATGACCATATGTAGCTCTTTGGGTGCTGGGCGAGTCACACTGAGGTCCTCATGTTTGCATAGCATGGCCTAAGAACCATTTCTTATGCCCTGGAAGAATATTTTTTTATTTAGTT
This sequence comes from Phyllotis vaccarum, assembly GCA_033318265.1. Lineage (NCBI taxonomy): Eukaryota > Metazoa > Chordata > Mammalia > Rodentia > Cricetidae > Phyllotis > Phyllotis vaccarum. Next base: position 196,765,266 of record JARWLC010000002.1, read on the forward strand.
GCATTTGACTACTTAAATCTCAAAGATGTGTTATTATATTAGGCCTATCATCCTCCTCTGAACAATTATCTTCTTTGTGAAACCAGAAACCTTACGTGTGACTAAGTTTTAAGAAAGTTTATAGAAAACATACAAAATCAGATTGTTTCACCTTTTCTTCACTGTACAATAGAATAGGCCACTTCTACAGATAGGAAGAGTAGATGGATATTATCTAAGTACACAATGAGGAGGAGGGGCTGGAGGGATGGGCCAGCAATTAAGAGCACTGGCTGCTCTTCCAGAGGACCTGGGTTCAATTCCCTACACTCACATGGGAGATCATAAGTGTCTGTACACCAGTTCTAAGGGATCTGATACACACCTTCCTTTGGCTCCCATAGGCACAGCATCCAAGTAGTACACAGACTTACATTGCAGACAACTGCCCCCCCCCCCCCCCCGCAACACACACACATATACACACACACCCTAATAAAACAATTTGAGAGGAACACAAAAAGGTAAAACTAAAAGCAGAGGTCTGGTACATGAACATATTCACACACACATATATACAAACTAAATTTCCACATCCACAAATAGGCTTAATTTATAAAGATGAGGTATACATTTCTTAGTGTGTACATCAGTGGTTCACTAGCTAAAATGCGAGGTTAGAATACTGTACTATAACATTCAGAGCTACTCTGGTTTGACCCCATTTAAAAAAAAAATCCAAATAAGTATATTCTTTTAACAGCAGAGAGTCTTCCCACCTTTTATTTATTTTCACATCATGATAGTTCCATAAATTTAAAGTGGAAGATAGCTGTTCAATAAAAGCCATTTCATATATATAATATACAAGAGTTATTTTAAAAGTCTGTCATATAACAGATTCATTTGGTGCTACCAAAAACTTACAATACAAACAAATGACTACAAAGGAAATCATCACTAAACTAAGACACACAGAAACTATACCTTCCCTTTCAGGGGAAAAAAAATCCGAATAATTTCTATCATGTTCGAGGAATCAAGTTTATCTGTTAGAGTGCATTATCATATTTCCTTAAAGCAGGGACTCCTCAGAGTCTTTACATTTAAAAATGTTCAGGCATAATTCTGTCTGTACATTTGGAAACAATCATATTCTGATTACATACAATTCTTTCATCGTGCAAAAGAGCCACAGTTAATTGTATTATAAGGTCTAAAGTCAAAGAAGTAACATTAGCAATTTCCTGACCAAGCCGTCAATCTGAGAGGTACAGCGAGGTCAGGCTGCTTTGCTGTCCTTCCTGCCATGGTACAGATAGCTCATCTATTTCCTTCATGTTTATGACTGCAGCAAATGACGACAATGTGTGAGAGAAGAGCTTCTCATGTCCACCAGCCTTTGCCATCCTACAATCCAATCTTCACAGTTGTATGTGTATAAACAGAGGGAGCAGAAATGAGCAGGTTAAAACAGGTATGTAATAAAGGGAACGCTGAGACAGCACACATTCTGAAACCCTCATCTGAGGTCTGCCCAGCTTCCCTAAGCAAGCAGAACACGTGTCAGTGCAACTTTAACCTGGTATTTATTTGAATGTGGCTGGGAGTGGGGGAAACTAGTTTGGATGAAATAAAAATTCATTCCTTTCCTTTCGAGAACAAGAAAATCAACGGGAACTTTAAAGGTCATCAATCAGAAAATGAAAACTCTGAAACCTCTTCCTCAATTAGCCAAAACAAGCTCAAAATTAAAAAATATCTTTCTGCCTAAAATATTTATCTACCTATATATCCCACTGTACCAATAAGCTTTAGATTAAAAGAAAAAACATCAAACTACGCTCCAAACATTTTATAAGAGGTATCATCATCTAGAAGTGACAAAAATAAATTAGTTTCCCCCAATGACATTATTTAATCTCTAAAGCATAAAAAGATATATAATATCATATACAAATTAACCAGTGTTCTTACAAAAGTAAAGCAGTCTGGACTAATGACAATTACACTATTGCAGGTCAAGTATGAGGCACAAGAATATATGCATTAAGTTAGGCATTTCCGTCTAATCAGTCTCTATGGTTACCACTTAATTCTTGGCAATATATAACTGGTGTGTATTTTGGTACAAGTCACGGATTGTAGAGAAGAAGAAGAAGCAGTGTAATATAGTAACAAGGTTTGTATTTGACAAACAACTGCATTGCTGAACACATTCTTTTAAGAACTTTGTGATTTGTTTTGCAGATGGTCACTTGCAGTAGATCCTGCAAAGAAAAAAAGAGAAAAAAAATCAGTTTCCTTTGCTCTTCTGGCTGAATATGAAGCTGAGGGACTGATTCTACCATGAGAGGTTAGGAAGGAGGCAGCGCTTAGGTTAGAGGATTAGGACACTGTCCTGGTGGCTAGACTGTGCCCTGGCCCTTCTGGTTCCTGGTCACCACAGCCCATGGTGACAGAGTCTAGTATACCATGAGCCTCTCTCTACAATCCTCTTAGGCGCTTTCCTCAGGAATTAAAGCAAAGAAAAACTATGAGCAACAATGAAATTAACTACCCTATTTTAAACACTCTTCCCCGGGCACGGGCGATAAGCAGATATAAAAACTCTAGTAAAATCAGTCACCTATGTTTCATGTAGGGTAAATTAGAATGACGAATAGAATTAGAATAGAGAATCTAAACACACCGTTAAATATTATAAAAGTAGGAATATATAAGGAGACAAGGCAAATAGGTTTCAGAATGGCCCTAGTGCGAGTATTTCAGGAAGAAAGTTAAGTTTTATAGCTCCAACAAACTACCTCATATTAAAAAAAAAATCATATTACCTGGTAACTAAAAATACTAACTTCTCTTTTTATGAGAGGAGACAGAAATAAATAGAGACGAAGCAAAGGAAAAAGGGAGAAGAGGGAAGAGGAGGGAGGGAACTGCCCATTTTTAAAAAGTAAGTTTTACAGAACATGGAAGCCTTAAAAGATGGTTAGAGTGGAAGACGCAAAACTTGTCTCACCAAGCCATACTGTTCAGTTTTGCCCATCCTGTGTACTTTCACGATGCCCTCCAAGTTACACTCCTATGTTAGGGTACTTTAGTTTCTGCTTCAGAACACTCAGGAACTAACACAAAATTTTATATTCTAGAACCTGCCTGGGAAAATAGTCTATCTATGAAGTTTAAAGTTATCTAAGCAGAGATGAACTAAACCAGTCAATGTTTAAGAACTATTACAGACAGATTAGTGCAGCCCTCCACCCTCATCTGAGAAGTCTCCTTATGGAGTACAGTGCTTAATACAGAGACTCGTACCTCCCCCAAGTACAGAGAGTAATGACCACGGAGTGCTCAGCCCTAAAGGGACATCTTTGTCATCCCCTCAAGGCTTAGGGAACACAGAAGGGTGGCAATAAAAAGCTGGGGAGGAACTCTGCAGCCAGTCAACACTCTAGTCTGGATGGAGGAGGGGAGAGGAAATCACAAGACTCTCCCACCCCTAGCAGAGGATGGCTGCTGGAGAAGTCCGTTTTCTTCAGAGAGTGGCTCTCAATGTTGCCCGTGTCCCAGCGGATGACTCCACACTTAGGGACATGGAAGCGGCACTGACTGAACACTGGGTTGGGAGGACACTAAGGGGGGGAGGTAGTCTGGGAGGAGCCAGAAAGCTTAAGGATGGGTCTGCCAAAATACATGTAGGATTCTAAAAGAATAAATCAATGCTTCTGAAAGAAAAGCTAGGGAGGAAGAAGAGGAGAGAGAGACAGATTGGTTTTTCCTTATTGTTATTATTGTGTTGAACTGGGTAAAGAACTTCGGCAGCAAATGAGGAGTGTGTTCCCACCTGATACCTCACATCTCACATGGAGAGCTGAGAGCAAAGGTGAAAAGTCTGAATAAATCTGCTAAGAATTTGCTTGAGAGCTTGCAGGCCTTGGAGTGCTCTACCACTGAGGCATACCCCGGCCCCTATTTTTTATCAATTAAAAATAGATAATAAGAGGAGGAAGACTTAACAATTTCTAGGATGATATTTGTTCAAGTTAAATACTGTAATTCTGACGCTATAATGAGAGACTGGTTTTCCATCTCATATTACAGAATTACTCCTATTTCATAGTATGCATAGAATATAACAACTATTTACTTGAAGCAGTTTGGGCACTACAAATAAATAGTGAATGCACGCAACATCTTCAATAGTGGGGTAGAATAGTCACTGCATTTTTGAGATAGGCCATGCTCTATAATCTAAGCTGGCCTGAACTCACAGAAATCCTGGAGCAAATGTTGGTGCTAGATTACAGATATGTACTACGTAGCACATCTGGCTCACCCATATTAAACAGAGAATACTAACATGATGAAAACCAGGGGCTGGGCTATATATTTCAGTGCTAGATAAACACAAGGTCCTGGGTTTGATCCTGTCCTCAAAACCAAATGAAATCTATTGTATTTCCCATGACTGATAGTTACTAGGCTGTAGAAAATAAGACTAAAAAGAAGAGAAAGAAGAAAAAGTTGGATGTGATGATGGATACCTTGAACCCAGCGCTTGGGGCCAAGGGCCTTGGAGTGAAGCTCCTGTGGGCTACAAGGCTTGACTCTATCTCAATTTAAATTTAAGAAATTTAAAAAAAGCTAGTCAATGTAGTAAACACAAGACCAACTCTACAAAGATGACACCCTTTTGTACCCATCTTCTATATAAAAGACATGGTTTTGTGTTTGTCATTCCAGTACTTGGAGACAGAGAGGAAGGCTGCTGGGATTCCAAGGCCATTCTGCCTTACAGGACAAAACCATCTCACCAAAACTAAAACCCCCAAGCCCCATATAAAGTCCATAAACCACACTCCTCCACAGAAAACAAACAGAGCCAAACCCACTTCTTTGCACGAGTTCTCATGCTATGTGAGGCTCCGGGTTCAGTCTTTAGCACTATATAGCAAAACAACAAAAACATGCAAAAGTTTTAAGCATTAATTTAGATTTTGCTTGACTTCATACAGTATGAAGTCAAGCAAAATAGTCTTACTAAAAGCCAATAAGAAAATACCATAGAATATGTATGGTTTTATTAAATTACATTGACGCAATAAAGTAAATCAGCAAAAATGTTCTGAAGGACTTTCCCAAGTGTCAGCAAACGAAGCCCATCACACTATCTTAGGCACAGAGAAGCACAGCACCAGTGACAGTGACACTTAAGGCATCTGACCTTGATTAGACTCTTCAGTACTCATGCTGTCCCCATCTGCAGGCTCTGACATTTCTTCATCTTCGTCATCATCATCATGCAGGTCTTTTGAAATTAACTGTCGAGCTAACTTAATATTCAGTCCTTCGTTGTAGTGAAGCTTCCTTTTCATTTCAAACTGCCGCTTCTTTTCTAGAAAAGATGTGAAAGTGTACTGTGAGCTCAGAAGGTCTCAACCTGGGGACTGGTCCAGGCCTGTTCTGTCAGTGAATCTCACTGTAAGACAGTCCTACTCACTTCAATTTACTTAAATGACGGTCTGTCAGTTGACTACTATTTTTGTATTCGATGGCAGAGCCCGGTAGTTTGTAATAAGACTACACAGCCCACAAAATCTAAAATATTTATTTTATGATTCAAGTATATACCTCAATTGATGAATAGGAATGGACAAAGCCATTAGAAAGTCTGTGAAAACATTTAAAGATATAAGAAAACTCTGTAGCAATAGCTGAATGGAAGGCAAACAGTAAACTATAACCACATGTATGAAGAATACACAAACCCCAAGGTTTCTCTATGCAGTCCAGGATGATGACCTGCATCTCTTAATTCTTCTGCCTCTCAAATGTTAATATCATAGGCATGCACCAGGGCTGGCAGGATGGTGAAGGGAAAGATCACTTCTGGCAGGCTGTCCTCTACCCTCTACTTGAGCACAGAATAAAATGTGCAAACAAACTAATAAAAACAAAGTATGTGGGATACTGTATTGTTTCATTGTAAATATTTGTCCCGCCCACTGGTTTAATAAAAGTGTTGATTGGCCAAAGGCAGACAGGAAGTGTGGGCAGAGCTACCAGACTAAGAAAACTCTGAGAACAGGAAGCACAGAGCAGAATACCAGAGAGAAGCTGGAAGAAGCAGAGGATAAATGTGCTGCTCTAAGGAAAGGTACCGAGCCCCATGGCTGAACACGATAAGTCATGGGTTAGATGAAGGGTAGAGAGCTACCAGGTTATATGCCTGGGCCTGAGGCCAATCAGCCTAAAACTATCGTATGCATCTGTGTGTCTCTGCAGGTCTGTGGGCCTAAACCCTGAGGCAAGGCCCAAAAGTCAAGGCCAGAAACTTCCTACTACAAAAATAGGCACACACCACACCTGATTATGACTTCTACTTTCACTAAGAAAAAAAAAAACTTTAAAAAACCCCTCAGTTTAAAAAACTCCCATGACTTTAGAATTCAAAACAACTGCCACATTTTACTAACAGAATTTAACTGAACTGTTCATAAAAAAATAAATCATTCTAGGATTTGAACCCAAGCACCCATATAAAAAGCCAAACATCCTCTAGCAGGTACATGCATAAACTTACACTGGAAAACAAATATAAAAAATAAAATAAAGGGGCCGGAGACATGGCTCAATGCTTAAGAGCACTTGCTGTTGCTATAGAGGACAGGCTTAGCTCCCAGCATCTACGGATATGAGCTCACAACCATCAGTAATCTCATAGTTCCAGGGGGAGCCAGTGCCCTCCTCTGCCTCTTTGGGCACCAGGCATACATATAGTACACATACATACAATGTAGGCAAACACTAATACACAAATAAAATAAAAGTAACTTTAAAATGAATAACACTGTTAATGAAAAGAATTAAAATTCTATCATCCTTGCTTTATCAATGATTTTAATCTCAAAAAAAGCACACCAATAACCAGAATGAAGATAGTCAAAGTTCTTATGACCCAATTTCCCAAGTGTTAAGTTATTACCACGATCTTGTCAGTCGTTATTTCCTTTTCTCTACTTATAAAATACTTCCGAGCTGGATAGTAGTGGTCTAACACCTTTAACCCCAGCACTCAGGAGGCAGAGGAAGGCAGATCTGAGTTTGAGACCAGCTTGGCCTACAGAGTGAGTTCCACATTTGGGATGAGGAGGGGGTCATCTCACCACATGCCCAGATTAGTCTTCAAATCATGGCCCATGGGCCTTTCTCTCAGCCTTCTTAGCATCCAGGTACACAGGCATGTTACTAGAGCAGTCAGATATCTTTAACTATCCAGATGATGTGAAGGCAAAACAAATGTCCACCTACACCTTTATTACCAGAGCAATACATACTCAGAAATTTTAAAGAAAATTACTTCTGAGGAAAGTTTTCTTACCTAGCATTCATAAATCTAACTAAATCCTTACGACTACAACAAAATAAAGCAAGACACCCAGAAATCACTAACATTTTTTAACTAGACTTTTTTCTAAGAATTTATTTTTATAAAAATGAATTGCATTTTAAGGTATGGTTTGTTTCTGCACTTACTATGTTTCTGGCATGATCATATATCCAAGACAGACTGAATTTATACAGTTTTTATATATCCTATTAATATTATTTTCTCAATATAAATCTGTTTTAAAATGCACATTATTCTTTATAAGCCACAACATATTTAAGATGAGCTATACAGTATAGGCTGTAATGATCACAAAGCATTAACAGCAAGTAATGTTTTGCTGATATTTTTACTTTTGTCATTTACATGTACACATACTAAGTAGGCACTGATAATACCTTTAAATGTCTGAAACAGTTCTCCTATACTCAGCCACAGAATGTGAGTAGCCTACTTTCCCATATTCACACTAAAAATAAAACTGTCCTCCCCCACCTTTGTGGTACTGAGGGATTGAATCCTGGGCTAAAGTGTATTAGGCAAGCAGTCTTATCAGTGAGTGACCAGTAAGAGAAAGTTCCATAATGCTATTTTGTTTGGTCTGGTTTTTGTGAGACAAGGTCTTACTATGAGGTCCTGGCTGGGCTTGAACTCTCTATTTGGACCAGCATAGCTTTGAACAGTCTGCTTTTGCCTCCCAAGTGTTGGGATTATCCCTAGTGCTCAAAGGTTCACTACCACTCCCAGCTTATTATTAGGAGCTGATATAGCATTTCTATTTGTGAAGTATATACAGTCAAAGGAATTTATTATCCTAAGTTATATAATTTAAACATCTGTACAGGGCTGAAGAGACATTGGTTTTTAAGCATTTACTATTCTTGCAGAGGATCGGGAGTCAGATCCCAGCATGCACATGGTGGCACACAACTGTCTATAACCCTTTTCAGTGGATCTAATGCCTTCTTTTGGCCTCCACAGGTACTAGGAACACATAGTACACATACATTAATACAGGCAAAACACATTAAAAACAAGCAAAAAACCCCTGTAAGACAGGAACTGAAAAGTCACTCAAATAGGTAAAATGCTTGCCAGAGGCATGAGTTTGATCCCCCAGCATCCAAGTAAACTAGGTGTGCACATTTGTAATTCTAGTCTTAGGTGGCTGTGATAGGCAGAATGTGGTCATATGGCTTAGCCTAATTAATCAGTCCCAGTAAGAAACCTTCTCCAAAAATAAGGTGGGTAGGTAGCTCCTTCTTAGTGACATCCTTCCCCAGACATCCACATGCCTGTGCACGCGCACATACAGATATAAATTCTCATTTCACAGAAGCTAACATAAGCGGTCTCAATCTTCTGTCTTTCATTTGACAGGTTTCATGTTTGAATACATGAGGAAGCAAAGACGACCCTGAGCTTCTGATCCCCCTTCCTCTATCTAACTAGTGTATGCAGTACTAGAGCTCAGGGCTTCTTACATGCTAGGCAAGAACTCTATCAACTGAATCACATTCTCAATCCCTTAACCCTCTTTTGATTATGAATATTAGTTTTGCAACTCTACAAAGTAAAGCAACAAATGCAAAAAATAAACATATTTAGGTTTATAAACTATATGACCTCAACAAGGCTATCATTCTTTATATCTACCTTAATGAATATTTTATGTATTTTGAGTTATTGAAAGTTATTATTTACTGGCTAGTTAGAATACAAAAGGGCCTGTGCTAAGGCTAGTAAACACTCCATTTCATTTAATCACCAACAGCTTAAAGTCTGCCTGTTTGGGATGGGGGGGGTGTGGGGGTGATATCCTCACTAAACTTCCCAGGTCTACCCTGATTCAAGGGCTCAATAGATCATCTTGCTGCCGCCTCCTGAGTCTCTAGCACCACAGGTACGTACTGCCAAACACAACTATTTTTTAAAATATTTCCTAATTTAGGATTTAAGAACTAGAGGCTCTAGAAAATTGTCAACTTAAACAAGTTATCAGAACTAGAGCATAAAATTGTATTTTTCAGACTCCATAGCTAGTAATTTTAATTACTGTGCTATACATTAGATTTATCTTAAGAATATTGGGGCTAGCCAAGTGTAGTGGCACATACCTTTAATCCCAGCACTCAGGAGACAGGGGCAGGCAGAGCTCTGTGAGCCTGAGGCCAGCCTGGTCTACCTAGTGAGATCCTGTCTTGAAAAAACAAAACAACAAAAACAACAACAACAATAAAAACAAAAACACTGGGCTTGTTAAAGGTGCATGCTGAGAAGCCTAAAGACCCAAGTTCAATCCCCAGGTCCCACAGGGTGGAGAACTATTAGCTGTTATCCAACTTTCTCATGTGCTGGCTCAAGTGCTCACACATACACATAAAAAAAAACAAGTATTTGTTTAAAAAGTAGAATTTATTGTCAGCTATAAGCCTAGTATGGAGAGGCCCAGGTCAAGGATTATTCTACATCCAAAGCCAGGCTAGGCTCTAGCTTTTCTTCTAAGATGTCACACTACTCCGTCACTACCTTGTCTCAAAAAAAAAACCAAAAAACAAAAGTCACCTGTAAATTAAAATGTTTTCCAGACATGTAATTATTTAAAGTGAAAAATATCTATATAATTTTGTAATTCTACCAGTAGAAAAATCCATTAATAAAATTTTATTAATAGGTCAAATGGTACCCCCTGCAGGTTGACTCATGGAACTACAAACTGATGGATAATTACCCTAATAAGACTGGCAATGTAGGTTAACGAAACCCCCACCCTTAATAGATGAAAGTATTGGGAGAATAATATGGAAAAACTTTGAAATAATTTTTTTACTTGAAATCCTCTTCAAAGACCCCTGGGTCTATGTATGTACTGTCAGATTCTTTCTAATGCTGATAACGGGCTTGGGCTCAGTCTGTCAAACACTTCACTAGTGTTACCTTGGTGTTCTACCATTGAGTTACATCCGAAGCTTTGGACTATTTTTTCAAAGAGAATGGGACACACAGGGCCATGGTGGCACACCAGACCAGCCTGGTCTACAGAGTGAGTTCTAGGATAGTCAGGACCTACACAGAGACACCTTGTTTCAAATGACACTCACCCCCATCTCCCTCCAAAAGAGAATGGGACAGCTATGTATAAATTGTCCCTTAGAACCTGAGGGATTGGATCCCGGACACCTAAGGGCACCAGAATCTATGAAATGTCAAACTCTTCATGTACAATGGTGTAGTAAGTATTTGCATATAATCTTCACAGACACTTTATATGTTCAGTCATTACTAGGTTAAATGCTATGTAAAAGTTGCTGTGCTATATTGTTAGGGAATAATGACAAGAAAAACATGTCTGTCCTTGTTCAATATGGGTTCATTTTTCTCCCCTCAAATGTTTCTGAATCATCGTTGATTAAACCTGCAGGTGTTGAGCCTGCATATCCCATGGCCAACTGAGTTATTTTACATTCTTTTAAATCTTTATATTTTAGCTGGGTGTTGTCTGCACACACCTTTAATGCCAGTGCAAGAGGATCTTTGAGTTCAAGGCCAGCCTGGTCTATAGAGTGAGTTCCATGACAGTCAGGGCTATACAGAGAAATCCTGTCTTGAAAAACTCAAGATTTATTTTTTTTATAATATGTTTGTGTGCCAATAGCAGTTATGACCCACCTGACTGACATGGGTATTGCAATCTGAACTTGGGTCCCCTGGAAAAGCAGTGCACACCCTTAATCACTGAGCCATTTCACCAACCCAATTTTATCTTGAAAAGATGATACATTCACATGACTCAAAAAGTATTAAAAACAGTAATATAAAACATATTCCCATTCGACCAGTGTTCTGATGTGGGAATGCCTTTCTGTATGCTGTGAATATCAATCTTTAAATAAAGGAGCTGTTTTGGGCCATGACAGGCACCATAGAAGAAGTAGGAGGAGAAATCAGAGCATAGGTAGGAGAAGCAGGGCGGAGTCAGGCAGACTGAGCTGAAGCCGCCCAAGGAGCAACATGTAAGGAACATAGGTGAGCCACGGGCCACATGGCAGACAGATTAATAGAAATGAGTTGATTTAAGATGTAAGAGCTAGCTAGCAATGTGCCTGAGCCATAGGCCAAACAGCATAAAGTTAATATAAGCGTCTGAGTCATTTCTGGGGGCTTGAGCGGTGGGCAGCTAAGCGGTCTTGGGCGGCAGGTCTGTGGGGGACCAAGAAACCGAACTGCTATAGTGTTCCATGCAAACAAAAACACACAAAGGGAGTTATGCCTTAACTATACATGTTCTGTCTAGAGCACAAGAGCTTCCTCTATCCTACAATGAAGGATTCTCCAGCTTTTCTTCTAAGACATCACTACTCTATGCTCCATAAGACCGCTAGAGATTTACATTCTATTTTATCACCTTGGTTCTCTGGATAAATTTCACTCTCTCTTTTTTCAATACAAAGATCTCAAATAGCTCAGGATGACCGTGCACTTACTACACAGCCAAGAATGAGGTTCTGAATTTCTGATCTTCCTGTCATCACCTCTCTAGAACTGCAATTATAGACAACACACAGTTTATTTGATCCCAGGGCTCAAACTTAGAGCTCTGTGCACACTAGCTAAGCACGCTCCCAACTGCACCACATCCCTAGCCTTGTATTACTATCTTAAAACAGAAAAGGCACAAACAATGGGGCAGTGTATCCACTTGAAGATCATTCTCAGTGATGCTAAAAGCATTAATTTCATAAGTAATTATTAAATATCTTTTTACTGGGCACTAAAAAAACATAAAGAAAGGAATATTTGCAAATACTTGGAACCTTCTAATCAGGGGAAGATACTATTTTATGAAAAATTCACATATGTAGAATCTGAATTACTGATTCCGTTTTCAATTGCTTTCTATTTCCTGCCTACCACTTCCCAAATATTCAAGTAATTTTCCAATCTTTCAAATAGATTTATTTTAATAAAAGTTATTAGCAATGTCAGGCAGTTGTGGCACATGCCTTTAATCCCAGCACTTGGGAGGCACAGGAAGGTGGGCATCTGTAAGTTCGAGGACAGTTTAGTCTATAAAGTTCCAGGATAGCCAGGGCTACACTGAGAAACCCTGTCTGAAAAAAAAAATTATTATCATTATTTTGAAGGCAGCTAAGGAATAATCTACCTCGCTCTTCAGGGGAGAGGTCATTATCTTCTTCTCCACTGCTTTCTTGTTCCCGAGTCCGATACTTTGGCTCCGAGCCTTCAGCAGCAGCTAATCTATACAATGTTTATGAAGAAATTAGAAACTGTGACATACTTGTAATATTTAAATGTCTTATTCATCTTGATTCAGGAAAATATAAGCAACAAATATTCTGGCTAAAAGTGATGAGGAAAAACAAAGACTCTAAGAATGGATGGAGACCAGTAAGTAACAAGGAGAGCAGAGTGGGTGCTAGAAATCAATGAACAGCAGTGATTTATCTCTGCTTTTTTCACATCTTTACCAAAAGAGAAAAACACAAGCTTCCCCAAGTTCAGGCATTCTAAACTTGCTACTTCCTGCTTATACTGATATTAATCAAGAACCAAAATTATAATAATTGCTATAAAAATCTAGTTAGGGGTTAGAAATCTTACTCAGTGATAAAGCAAAGTATGGCCCTTGGTTCAGTTGTCAGAAAATCCCCAAACCTTTGTACACTTAGCCTTTCACTTACAAAGGTGCAAACAGCCTTTGACTTTGCACAATTAAAACTCCCTACAGGAAATGCTTTAGTACTTACTTCTTAGCTAAGATATCTGGAGTCATGACTTCATTGCCTTCTGAATCGCTATGGGCATCTTCATCATCACCTATCATACTAGGACAACAAGCATGTTTCCATTAGTAAGCACATTATTAAAACTGGTATATAGTATGCTTAGCAAGGAGAAAAAAACAAAAAATATGGAAACTCAAATAATCTGGGGAAAAATCCCTAAAAATGTTATTTTTTCTATCCAACAAGGCAGATGAACAAATAATGCAAAATAACTCATTTGTTGGTGTTAGTATTTTGAGAGGGAACAGTCTTACTGTGCAGTCCAGCTGGCTCAAATTTGTGATTACTGGAATTACAATTAGGCACTGAAAATGTTGAGCTGGTTTTAGAACTTGTGTTTATATATCAGCATTAAGAAAGAAATGGTCTACAAAGACATAAGACTAGGAAAAATGAACAGATCCTGTGGTGATTAATTCTGACTGCCTACTTCACTGGATTAAGAAATGCATAGAAACAGAGCCAAGTGGCCTCTCCTTTGTGGAAAGCCTCCCAAAGAACTTCCAGAACATGATGCAGGATTAATCCCTGGCCCTCTTGTACAGTGTGAGAGAGTCAGGAGTGCCCACTGCACAAGCTTCGCTTCTCTTTTGAGATTTTTCGTGGGCTCATCTGTGGCTTTATCGTACCTCTCCAACTATCTCACTGAACAGCTGATATACAAACGAATCTATGAGAGAAAAAGAAAAGCAAAGTGTGCGCGCACCCAGAGAACTAGTAAAGCACAGCCCTAGGTATGACTAATTACATTCCCAGAGAATAGCGATCATAAAGGCTCTGACCAAACGACAAATTAACCCTTGAAGGATTCTGGATAGCATTACTAGAAATTTGTCCAATGTAGGAGGTAGAAGCTAGCTGAAGAAAAAAGGTCACTGAAATTCATTATTTTATTTTACTTTTTTAAAGAAAGAACATGAAGTTGGTAAGTAAGGAGGTGGGAGGATCTGGAAGAAACTGAGGAGACAATATGATCGAAACATGTTATATGGAATTCTCAAAAACATGTATTTTTTAATTTTCTACTATACATTCCCTGAGCACATGGGTTCAAGCAACCACGGGCAGACCATGACCCTTTGAAACCATGAGTCACAAGAAATGAAAATCCTTCCTCAAGTTTTTTCTGCCAGGTACCTGGGCACTGCAATGAGAAAGCAAACTAATTTAGACCCTAAAGACCTAATTAATAAAAACTTGCTGGTTTATACATTTATGCAAAGAAACGTCAAGCTCATGAACATTTAGATTGAAGTAGAGTAGGATATAAGAAATATAATTTGTTGACTTGTAGCAATGTTCAACAGAAAATTATAGGTTATAAATGAATTGTGTGTGTATATAGAAGAATATAAACTAATATGTACACTAACAATATGAGATTCTTAGCTTAAAATGATCTTTTATAAAAAGCATTTTGTTATTGTTAAGTAAAATGTTTTAAAAGGAACAAAACAAATCCAACCTTAAGGAAGTATGAGCAACACCGAGTGCTGAACTGATAAAGGCTAAGCATCCTACACCTACACAAGCCTGACAGTGACCAAGGCACCTTCCTGCATCTCTGCAAGGACACATGGGTAGGGAACTAAGACAAACGCAACATCCGATGTCCATCATTCAGATTTATTACATTTTAAATGTTATCAGGAACCCCCCCCCCCCAGGTCATGTCTGATGTGAGTTATTTTAGAACAGCCATCCTCTACTACAGTGGAAGGGTGGCTACCAGTTTTATGGAGAAGGAAGAAAATCCTGACTTTGGAGTTTGGTTTGATAAAGAGTTTGAACTATACTTTAAAGTACCTTGTAATTGAGAAGAAAGTGGCACAAACTCCCTTGCATACTCCTTCCCTCAAACTTCATTACTATTTATTTTCTGTAGCTTCTGTTTCTTTCTGTCACAGTTTGTACCATTTTTCTTAGCATCACATTATCTAAGTCCTGTTAATTTAAAAGAGCGTTTTTTTTTTTTTTTTTTTTTTTTTTCAAAGATGTAACTCGTATCTGACATTCACAAAGCCCTGAGTTTACTCCATGGTAAAACATAAACTGGGCATGGTCCTGTAATTTCAGGACGCAGGCAGGAGGATCAGAAAAATCAGAATCTTCCTCAGCTACATAGCAAGCTCAAGGCTAGCCTAGGTTACACGAAACCCTCTCGATAAAATTATGAAAGAATAAAAGCACATGACTTACAGATTAATGTGGTTTTACTTTGATTAAAAAAAAACTTATTCCTGGAAATCTTTACTTTTCAATATAGATTAATCCCTATCTTTTTCTTATTTAGATACTGTATTCTTTCATAAGGCTTATTATTGTCTCTCTCTGGACACTACTAAACAATATCATTTCAGTTTTGTTTTGTTTTTTAAATTCTACCTGGACCTGGAGGCTCACATCCTGAAATCTCATCACTCAGGAGGCTGATGCTGGAGGACTAACTACTGTGACTTCAAGGCCAGCCTGAAATACAATGTATGATCATATCTCAAAATAAATGCCAAATCATACTATCAGAACTAACCGCCCTACAAAATAAGAACACACTACCTGCCTTCCACGCAGTTTCCCTTTTTCGCAAAGAAAATCTCTGATTTCTACCTGGGGAGCAAAAGTGCCTCAAATCTCATCTTCCTTTCAAAGACAACAAAATGTGGGCTGAGGAGAGGTTCAGCAGTAAAAAGTGCTTCTGCTCACCAATGAAATAAGTCTCTGTATTCCTATTGAGCAGCTTATACTACCTCTACCCCAGCTCCAAGGAATCTGACTTCAGTTTGTGGCTTCCTCGGGTACTTCTATGCATCATATACACATACACACATCAATAAAAATAACAGCAATGAAAAAGGAAGACAAAACTCATTAATTTGTGTGTATCAGCAGCAAACCACCATCCAGGTGCAACAGTACTCACTACTACAGCAATAATGTGAAGTTACACATTATCGAAATGTATTCAGGTAGCACAATAGATTTACAGTTTCTGTTATTTAGAAATTCGATCTATACATATGTAAGCAGCACAAAAGAAAGGATATCTATGTCACATTACTTGTGGTAGGGAGTGTTGGGCTCATCTATTTTCATCAAACCATAGTCTTTATCAGCTGGATGATAAGTTGCCAGGATGTTCATTTCATCCCACTTCTGGGACTTTTTACTGAAATTAAAAAGGAAAAAAAAAGCATTTAGTGTCCATATTAAAAACAAGTTTCAAAATTTTTATCAGGCACTCCAAACACTATTATGCTATGATATGCTTCGTCTTTAACTGGCCTACAGAAATAAGTCTACCTCACTGTCCTATTTCATATCACGCACACATACATGTGTGTTTAGATTCAGGGTCTCACTATATAGGAGTAGCTAATCTGGAACTTACAGCAGTCTGGCCTTTAACTCAGAGTTGTCTGCCTGTGTTGGAATAAGAGGTACACAACACCATACCCTGCCATAAAATTTTTAATAAAGAAAACTTTGTTAAATTCATACTACTAAGATTATGAAAATTATAGCTTTGTGTTGTTTGGTTGGTTGTGTATCCCTCTAATCCCAGCACTTGGGAGGCAGAGGCAGTTCCAGGACATCCAGGGCTGTTATATAGAGAAACTAGAGGAAAAAAAGTTGTACATGTCTACACTTGATAGGTGAGTCTGACTTCATGTTCTCTATTTCCTAACTTTCAGATTAAGAGTGTGTTTCATTGTGATAAAATGTACAAAATACTCATAATTTTAGTAATTTATGAGTGTGCAACCCTGTGGCACTGCGCAATCAGCCCTACCATCCACTCCCAGAACTATTCATCACTTCTATGTGTTAACTCTACACTTATTAACAGTAAGACCCTATCTTCCTTTATTGCCCTGGCAACCATCATTCTTTTTCTATGAACTGACTACTCTAGGTACTTCATGCACATGCAATCATACAGCATTTGTCTTGGCTTATTTCACTTTAGACACTGTCTTAAAGGTTCGTCCATGTTGTGGCGTGTCAGAATCCCCCACACACCTCCCCAAGGCCAACTAACAGTCTAGCAAAATAAGCATTTTGACTTTCATTTACTCTTAACTTCTTCAATAGGTAAAAACTAACACAGATATCTCTTCACCCAGGAAATGGTCAAAATCCTACCAGCTTGTAATAACCCAAACTTTGTGACACATGAGCTATCATTTTTAGGCACAGAAACATATTTCAAATGCTTTGTTATTAAGAATCCAGCTCATATTAAAGTTCATTTGAATTTTCAGCCAACCAAATTAAAATGCCACTAATACTTCTTTGACTGGGTTAAAGGTGAGTTATATGGGTACACAGAACTTGATTTAACAGTACTCATTCCTCCAGATGTGTAGTTGTCTATCATATTAATAATGGTCAGGGGTGGGAAACAACTGTGAGGCATACAATGATTGACTATCAACACACTTCCTCAGTAACAGTCCTTGCTAACAGGAACTTAAAGAGGCAACTGAAATTATGTCCCTGAAAAAAATTACAGAACAGCATGAAAATACAAACAATTTTTATGATAGGGAACAGGGCTCAAGGGCTGGCTCAGTAATTAAGAGCAGTTGCTCTTGTGCAGGACCCAGGTTCAGCTCCCATCATCCACATGGAGGCTCACAATTGTTAGCCTCTAAAGCCACGCCCTCCTCTGAGCACTGAGATCAAGCCCCATTTAAAGCAGGATTCCCCCTTCTTTTCTGGAGCCTAAGTTTCTCCTGGGAGCCCCCATCTCCCTCTTCTTTTTCCTTTCCTCTTCCCTTCTCTGCTG
Organism: Phyllotis vaccarum; assembly: GCA_033318265.1. Lineage (NCBI taxonomy): Eukaryota > Metazoa > Chordata > Mammalia > Rodentia > Cricetidae > Phyllotis > Phyllotis vaccarum. The sequence goes on from JARWLC010000002.1 coordinate 196,783,231, forward strand.
TCGTAACTCCTGTTATCATAACCACGCCTAGCTGACAATAAAGCTCTTTTCTACATGGAGAGCATGTAGGAAAGGCATCTCCTGCTGTCATCACTGCCTTCTGCCAAGCTCCCACGTGCATCCATAGAAATCTGCTGCCAGATTACTAGGTACCAAAGATGCACAAAATCCTAACAACAACCATCTGTAACTCTAGTTCCTAAGAATCAATGCAGTCTTCTGGCCTCCAACAGCACTGCATGTAATACACATACATGCAAGGAAAAATCACACGGAAAATAAAAATGTTTATGATTTTCTAAAATCTTTGGTTGAGAATTCTAAAACAAGATTTTACTCATCAAGTAGAGAACTGAGTTTAGAAAAGTTTCAATTGCTTTTGTGGTCAGTTTCATCCACCTTTGTCCTAAAACAAGACTCATTTTTTAAAAAATATCTGGCTGGAACCAGGCGTTTGGCACAAGCCTTTAATCCCAGCACTCAGAAGGCAGAGGCAGGACAGATCTTCTAAATTTGAGGCTAGCCTGGTCTATAAGGTGTGTTCCAGGACAGCCGGAGCTACACCAAGAAACCCTATCTCGAAAAAACAAAACAACAACAAAATAATTTTATTCATATTACTGTGTGTATATGTAATGGGGATGGGGGTGGGGGGTAAAGTAAGGGGTCAGATGACAAGCCGAAGAACTGAGTTCTTCCCTTCTATTTTTTATGTGGGTTTAAGGGATAAAACTTGTGGTACTTGGGTTATCAGGGTTGCATGGCAACTGCTGTCACTCTGAGACATCTTCAGTTCAAGAACAAATATTTTTTGAAACAATTCAACTAGCTTCCTATTTCTAGGTAAGGTGCATTTTCAGACTTTATTTTGCTACACAGTCTACCACCTATAAATCTATGTTTATAAATCATTAAATATTATTTGCTTAGGAAGCAAATAAATAATTCAGTCTGTTCATGGACACATTCCAAAGAAGCTCACTATGAAAAGAAAGAACTAAGACAGTTGTGAAATATGACTTTAAGTAAAGGTGTGTTCCATCTCGTTATGCTGCATTTGTTTAATTAAAGATTGTTCCATTTATTTCATTTTGCTTGCCTAAGGCACCTGATTGGTCTAATAAAAAGCTGACCGGCCAATAGCTACGCAGAAGAAAAGGCAGGGCTGGCAGGCAGAAAGAATAAGTAGAAGGAATCTAAGCTCAAGGGGGAAGGGGAGGGGAGAGAGGGAGAACATGAGAGAATGTGAGACACACACACACACACACACACACACACACACACACACACACACACACACCACCCCCCCCCAGGGCCTCAGAGGAAGCAGGAAAAGTAGGACATACAGAATGAAAAGTAAAAAGCCTTAAGGCAAAATACAGATGAAGACAAACAGATAAAATTAAGTTAAAAGAGCTAGTGGGGCAGGCATAAGATGAGGCAGAGCACTAGTGTCTTGATCTGGGAGCTGGCTGGCAGTCCAAGAGAGCCTGCTACAGAGGCTGGAGAGATGGCTTTCCGCTCTTCCCGATGGCACAGGCTCTAGTTCCTGTGTGGCAGCTCAATAACTCCAGTTTCAGGGGATCCAACGCCCTCCCAGACCCCCAAAGACACCAAGCATATACATGGTGCATAGATAGACATGCAGGTAAAACACTTAAACACTTGAAAAACAAAAATAAATCTAAAATAATTGTAATTTTAAAAAACAATTTAAGACAGAAAAACAACTGAGTCACTTCTAGTTACTAATAATGAAATAATAACTGATTTATTCTCCAGGGATCCCTTTTGTTTCCACCTCATCACTACGAAACAAGTACATACTCCTATGCCCTTTTCATGGGAACTGGAGATTTGAACTCAGTTCCTCATGCTTGTGCTGTAAGCACTTTAGAAACGGAACCATCTGCCTTGCCCCCTTGTACAGAATTTTTTCTTTGCTTTATTTGTGACAGGGTTTCTCTGTGTAGCCCTGGCTGTCCTGGAACTAATTAATTCACTCTGTAGACCAGGCTGGCCTTGAACTCACAAGATCCAACTGCCTCTGACTCCTGAGTGCTGGGAGTCAGGCTTTTTTAAGCCTAGCTACATGAATTCAATGCCTGGAACCCATGTAATAAAAGAGACAGTGGCAGCTACCTATAATCTCAGCATTATGTTAAGACAGGAGATGAAGATGGGAGAATCTCCTAAACTAGCCTGTAGAAGCAAGAGCAACTTAATCATGCACTTCCCAGCATTCTGGAGGCAGAAGCAGGAGGATCTCTGAGTACAAGGCCAGCCTGGTCTACAAAGAGAGTTCCAGGACAGCCAGGGCTACACACAGAAACCCTGTCTCAAAAAATCAAGAACTAAACCAAATCAACAAACAAAAACCCAACCATTTATAATGTCACCAATTATTACCAAAACATTTCTAAGACTGGGTATTTGTGCTTTTCTAACTTACTGAGTATAAAGTAGTGTTTAAAAGCTGTTTTGTATTTACCACTCATTATCTAATAACACGGTAAATGCTTACTTTACTAGTATCAACTGTTTACATCCTTTGCACAGCAAATCCGAGTTCTTCAGATTTACCCTGGAAAGTTGAATTCAGCAGTTGAATTCTGCTGTGATAGCCAAGCTTGATGGTTTCAGTCTCACCCTTCCTTGGGTGACTAGTTTTCGGACTGTTTAAATCTTGACCCGTAAAAGTCCCTTCTTTGACTTAGTGATATGTTGCTTTCTCAGTCTCCCAGGACTCCTGGCTGTTTCTGCTTTGATACTTCTGGCTGTGCTCCGAGTGGCAAGCCAGGTGTTGCTTCAAAGTATTAAACTTTAATTTCATATTTCAATAAATAGGGGTTTTTTTTTGTTTGATTTTGTTGTTTTCAGAAAGGATTCAAGACTTTGAAGCTTGGTGGCATAAACTGAAATTAAGACATAACACTAAACAGGAAAAAGCAAATGAAAGGTAATTTTAAGGATACAGCCATTTTAATTAGCTTTGACTTTTGCGCTCCACATACTTGAGTAGACAGAAAGCCAATGTCAGAACATAACTGTATCTTAAATTATGTCAATGGAATTTAAGCTCACACAGCCTAGATGGGCCTTGAACTAGGTATGTAGCTAAGGGTGTGGCCCTGAAGTCTCTCATTCCTTACACCTCCCAAGTACTGAAATCACATGAGGTCAGGGTCCCTCTCTCAGGCACAATTTTTAAAAGTCTACAACTACAACAGAATCTGGATTGAGCTGGCTAGCACTCTGAAGTAAAAGAACCAGAGATGAATGAAAAATTACATTTCTACATTTCTATAATGAGAGAGTTGAAAGTCTTGAGCTCAGTATTTTAACTCATTTAAAACTTTAATGAACAGATAAAATGAGTAATTCATGACAGTAATAAAATCAGTGAATAGTAGCCCACAGGATTCAGAGTAAGCACTAAATTGTAATTTCTCCTTAAAACAGAATTTAGTTAACATACTTCTAGTAACTGTAAACAAACATTTTCACTCATATCTGAGAAAGAATATACCTTAAAATGAACAGCCTCGTATAGTCAGGAATGGGGTGATGTTTTTCAGTGAACTACACATTTTGTTCCAGGTGTTAGCTTAGGCCTTCATAAGATGTGCACTGCATTGGAAGTCTCCTAAAACAACTGTGGGAACTTCACAATCATGGGAGAGGACAGTGGTTTTCAAAACAGTTGAGCAGTGTGGTACCATATTACAATGTGCTGTACTTATTAACTTGCCTAAATATGTGAAATTATGAAGTGTATCCATTTTTAATTAACTCCCTAAAACTCATACCTGACAAATGTCACCACTCACAGGAACTAGTAGTTATTAATTCAATCACAACAAGAAAATAAGAACACTTGTCAGATATATTGGTGTGTACCTGTTGTCCTGTATCTCTGGGGGTTATTGCAGAACTGCATTTCCAAGGGTAGCCCGGGTTATATAGTGAGATCTTATTTTTAAAACAATGCAATAAATCATTTAAAAACAAATTTCCAAATAATGATTTGATCAGTCTTGAAAAGAACTAAATAAAAATAATCAAAATACTAAATACTATTTTAAAAGTTTAATTTACCAGAATTTTGAAATACCAATGTAAAATTTAACTTTGAGTACAGATTGTGTGTGTGTGTCTGTGTGTGTGTGCACGCGCGCGCAGGTCAGGGGACAACCTTGGGTGTCAGTACTTGCGTTTTTTGAAACTGTATCTTTTTTTTTAAACCCAGGCTAGCTGAAGCTCAAGCTTCTGGGGACCCAAGGGTTCCCCTGTCTGGTCTTTTACATGGATGGGTTTGGGGGAATTCAAACATAGGTCCTCACATAAACAACAAATGTTTTACCCACTAAGCCATCTTCCTCAGCCCCATTCGTTTTAAGAATTACAACCAACAGAATTCATACAATATGAATTATGGAAATATTTGAAGTGAATTTGAGAAACTCTCAGTAATTGACTGCTACAGAAGATAATCCATCAGTACCTGGGGGCAGGTGAGAGGGATATTGAAGCAAATGCATTTTATATGAGAAAACATGTAAAGGAGGTAGGCTTCCCTCTTACTGGCAGGCTCCCTATTTGAGAATTAGCTCACTGGAGCCCCATCTTTAAACATTGAAAGTGGTTTACTGGATGCTCACAGACTCAGCAGAGTAGAAAGCATTTAAACTGTCCACGGAACATGCTGCCAGCTGCAGCAGATAAAGCAAGGCTCTGCTTGCTGTATCACAACACTGTAAGTAAGTACTCTTTGGTCTAATCACTAACATACATTCCTGAACTACTTGCTACAAAAGGATGGATTTCATTGACCTTTTGATACATGTACTTCACATGTTTTGCTCATACTTCATACAAGTGTGTCTTCCTTTCCCTTCTCTTTCATGCTGGGGATCAAATTGAGTCTTGTGTATGTGAAGCAAGCACTCTACCACTGGGCGACATCCTAGGCACAAGTAAGCATTTGGTGGTCTACTTAGTATAGTACCATGAACTTTTCTGTTTCTGGTGGTTGAGTGCCCCTTGGTGCAAGAAGGCCATGTTGTGACTTACAATGGATAAACTTCATCCAGGCATGGGTGTTACTGGCCATGAATTTAATGCTAATTAATAAAAACTATATATTAAATAAGGTGCCTTTAAGTAGAAACACATAAAACAAGGTCAAATGACCAGATGATGACAATTTATGACCAGAGGCTTGAGAGAAACATAATTCCTTATTTTCCATAGGATTAAGGACTCAATGCTTGCAACAATGCTTAGCTGTTTTGAGACAATACTCAACATCATTACCAGAGTAACAACAATCAATTTATATCTTTGGCTGTTTCCCCATTAATATGATGAACATCTGCGTTATACATGGGTCTAACATTTCCAGTTAGACCTATAATATCATTTCTGTGGTATCACCTGCTGAAGATATGGTTACAACTACAGTCAAGGCAGTTAGTCAACTAGCTTATAAAATCCTTTTTAAGTGAATGTGCCTTGCCAGGAACTCTTTCGGAATAAGCAATTCAATTTATCTAATGGAATCAGTCTCATTTAGTGGTATCCAAGAAGAAGAAGAAAAAAAAAACCAAGATGAATGTAAATCTTGGGCAACTACGGGAGTAAGGGAGGTAATGCATGCAAGTCAGGTGAGGAGCAGAGGGGGAAGAAAGGATGCTTGGTAGTTGGAAAAAAGCTCACCTTGATAATATGAAAGTCAATGAGAACCCCACTCCCGCTGCTAAAATATTCAAGCTGTGGAAGTGCCTTTTGTAGTTATTTTTAAACACCTGGGTTTTCTTATTATTGTTAGGATTCCAAATTCTGTTTTTCCCATGACCTACAACCATTGTTAAATCCCTTTAAAGCAGCTTACTCCAAGTAGAGGTTGGAAAATTACATGTGAAGGAAGGTTAAGAGTCAAAATCGGAAAGAAAACGGGGGGGGGGGGGGGGGGGGGGGGCGCCTGGGGGCGTTGGGCATTGCTGGGCTAGAGTAAATCCCTCCCTGGTCTCTGCAGGTCCCAATTCTATGCTGAACTCACACAGGGACCTTCTTCAAATTTCCCATAAACTTGTTCCCAGCTAGTTACTCCTTTGGATTCTAAATTAAATCCTTAATATAGGAACGCCCTAGTTTTAAGAGCCTTCTGACTTCATCAGCATCCTCACTTTAGGACACTTTTACTACAAACTTCAATAACTTTTCTAAAGCTCTATTTCCGAATGCAAGAGATCTTAAATTTTTAGTAACTCCTAATATCCAAGCCCCCTTATTGTTGAGTCAGACAATATTGTCGTTATACCCCAGACACCGTGTACCCTAACATCATTTTAATTGAGCACTGAACCCTGGGTGGTTTTCTTTGTAGTCACAACACCTCTTTTCCCGGCTGGTATGTTTTTCCATTATACAAATATACCATAATTAATATTTCACCAGTTCTCACTAATGGACCTTGGATGGTTTCCAGGTATTCAGTATTATTACACACAATGATTTACGTCAACATCTTAAATTGCTTCTCTCTGAACAGTTCAGAGTTTAGATAACGCCGGACAGGGCTCAAAACCAGAAAGCACCAAAACTCTAAGTACAAAAATACTTAGCAATGTAGATCAGTGACTTAAAATTTTGGTTTCACTTAGTTCGGAAATAATGACGAGCCAGGAACTAGGAGGATGATTGCGGGAAGATGCTTAATGGGGGGGTTTTGTTTACGGTTTTATCTCATTAGCTTGAACCTAGACTGAAATTTACTAGCAAGAAAGTAACTCTTCTGCCGCAGAATTTGAGCTGCCACGGCTTAGGGTAGCGACTAATTTGAAACATCAATCTGATTCTTCAGTGTTCCCAGGGGCACAAAGTTCAATAGCCAGGTTTAAAATGTGCACATGTACCTCAAAGATTTACACAGGACAAACGCCACCTTCGCCATCGGAGCCTCTGCCGGGCTCCGGCCTCCTTCCACCCCGCGGCCGGAGGGGCAGGGCCGAGGCCGGCTCCCCCGCAGCCGCCCGTCCCCCGGGAAGGAGCAGCTTCCAGGCCGGCCTCCCGACTCTCACCTCAGCTCCTCTTCGACGGTCCGGCGGGGCTGTTCGGCCGAGGCCACCACCTGGGAAGCCGCAGAGGTCTTGTTCTTCAGGATTCCCTTGATGGGCCGGTGCGAGGCCGTCGAGGCCGCCATTGCCGGTCGCTCGGGCTGTTGGTTCAGGGTCGCTGCTGGCGTGGGGTCCTGGAGGAGAACGGGTGGGCGCTGCAGAGACCCTCCAGGTAGCCGCGGAGCCCAGGCCGGGCTAAAGCAGCCGCACCCGCTGTCGCGGAAACCACTACCGGCGTCACCGTCACGACACAATGACCACAACGCCACAGCCCGACGCCGCGGGGCGGGCGGCCCAAAGCCGCCGGCACAGGACACCCGGGCCCGCCTAGGAGGCCGGACTTGTGGCCCGGCGCGGGAGCGACGCGGACACCCAAGCCGGGCTCTGGCGGCCTTCCTCTCGCGAGATCTAGAGAAGGGCGTGGCGAGAACAAAGCCGGCCCTCTCGCCCCGCCCCGCCCCGCCCCGCCGCTCCGCTGGGTTCGTCTGGCTCGATGCTGCGCTGGGAGTGTGCAGACCTTTAGCGAAGAGTCAGCTGGCTGCTGTACAGATTTGCGGGGCGGTCAAGCGCTCTCTCGCATCTCCGTATGAGGTCTTGTTGCTATTTCTGTTTAAAGCCAGAAAACTGAGGCTCAAGGGTGACCTCATTCCCCAAAGATGAGTCGTTAGCTGACTGTGAAAGAGTTGCTCCCATTTCTATTTAACCTTCGTAATAATTTCTTCTCTCTCTCTCTCTCTCTCTCTCTCTCTCTCTCTCTCTCTCTCTCTCTCTCTCTCTCTCTCTCTCTCTCTCTCTCTCTCTCTCTCTCTCTCTTCTTTTTTGAGACAAGATTCTATGTAAACCAGGCAGGTCTCGAACCTGTAGAGATCCACCTGCCTCTGTCTCCCGTGTGCTGGGATTAAAGGCCTGTGCCACTACACCTAGTCCTTCATAATAACTGCCTATTATAAAATCACGGAATATCAGTATCGGAATGTTCCTCAGAGACTTATGAAACCACAGAATAGTCCCTTTGAAGACATCATAGGAAGCCTGCATTGGAATGATCTAACCTCTTTACCACTGGAGAAGCCGATGGACAGAAGAAACTCTACCACTTTCACAGCCTGTCTGTGGGATATGAAAACACAGGAAGGGGTAATGGAGGGCTGGAGTAGTGCTTCTACAAAGGGAGACATTTACCACGGATTCAAGCTGTCAGTACCCTCACAGGGAGCCAAGGCTCCTGCATTTAATTTGAGAATTCAGACCCCATACACATCTGTTTTCTACTATTCTCTCTTGACCTATGACAGGCCAGAGCAGACTAAGGCACATGGAAGTGTCACCTTACCAGTTTCACCCACCCCATTGGGTCCTTAGCAACTACTAGGTGTCTTAGGGACTTTATCTCAGGGATGTCCACATCATGACATGGGTATGCAGCCACCGTAGAGAACAGAATTTCCTCCCTCCCCCCAGCTCTGACTCAGGCAACCTAGACAGAGGAGATTCCTGAAACTTCTGTCTGCTGGGCTGGGAGAAGCAGGGTTCTGCTTTAACTGATAATCTCAGAATGGGACTTCTGCTTTGGTGTCTGGAAGACAATACTCAGTTTGCTGTCTCTGGGAATAGCATCAGGTTTCCTGAAGTGGTTCAGATTTTCCAGGCTGGCCCCTGGCTGAGTTCCTGCCCCTGGAAGGCCTCAGTAAGGGAAGGCACGCTGATTGAGATAATGGAGGGGAAGTGCGTGTGCAGGAAGGTGAGAAGGGAAGCCTCTTTGCTGGTCATAGAACTCAATGTGTCCTGGGGTCACTGAGGCAAAGCCATGACAACAGTCCTTGGCTTGGGGCCCACCTCTGTTCCCAGTCCATTGTTTCCTACTGCCCTCTTCCCTCCTAGACCTGGATCTTTCAGCAGATCTTGTGTGAGAGCCTGTCAGCCAGGCCTAAACCAGGGGCAAGAGTTTCCATCCAGGGAGGCAGCATGCTGAGGCATCCATTCCAGCACTGTGCCCCCCCCCCTCCGTCCTGGCAGGGCCTAGCTCAGCGCTGATAATCTTGTTTTCAGGAGAAGACACAAAACTTTTCTTCATGTTCATAATTATTGGATTGTTTGCTTCGTTCCTGCTTGGCCAAATTGATCTGATGACCAGGCTCATAATTAAGCATTGCCTGCCTCAGAGTTAAGGAAGTCCTCCAATGAACAAGCTAGACATACTGTGTTTTATTACAGTAAAGCTAAAAGTCACTGGATTGGAAGGTGAGTTCTCTGAGGAGCTTTGGAAAAATCTTTCCCTCAGCAAATTTAGACTTTTGCTTCATTCTGTTCTATGCTTGATTCCACTAAAAGTGAATACAGATGAAAATTTCTTAACCGGAAAACAGCATGGGAGTTTGGCTACCAGACTATGACCTCCCGTGCATATTTTCCTCTTATTTTGGAATGGTTGACTCAACTTCTCAGTGTAGCCAAAATATCTCCAAATACCTCTGAACAGGTCTCCCTCCCCATCCTCCTGTGAAGTTGCCCTTGGAGGATGTCATGAGGACCAAAGAGCACAAGTACCGCATTCCATAGTATCTGCACTGTGCTGCATTTCCTGCTTGATGGCCAGGAGATGGACGCTTTCATTTTGGATTCTGTTTCTGGAAGTAGCTTTTGCTCTCAAGGCAAATCCCAAACACTATTTTAGAAAAAAATTAGGGCCAGTTCAGCAGGTAAGGTGCCTGCTGTAAAACCTGACCTGGGCTTGATCCCCAAGACCCTATGGTAAAAAGAGGGACCAACTGATGCTCCAAGTTGTCCTCTGACCTCTGCACACATAAGCACGTACACACAGACACACAATGAAATGTAATTTAAAAAAACTGTTGAACAGGATTGTCTACCAGTCATTTTTGCTCTTGTTTGAAGATTTTTATGGTGCAAGGGGAGGGGCTATACTTTTACTCCCCCTCAGCATGTGGCTGAGTTGGCTGGCTTTCTGTCCCTTGGGATGGACTGTTCCCACTGGGAGCAAAGTTCTAAATTCCAAAACTAGAAATGGCTTCAGTGGCTGGTTCCATGCTGGCATCCGGAGCCATCTAGCTCAGGTCCCCGAGTGCTCCACCCCAACCTCTGAAAAGCACCCAGAGGTTATGACTTAATGATCACTGGATCAGGAGTGGCGCTTTGCCGAGAAGAGCACAGAGTCCTTTTCTTTTCAGGTAATTTCTCCCTGGGAAGGGAGATCACAGATTTTTGCAGGGGCAACATTATCTGATCAAAATACAAAAAGGATTAGAAAGGGAGACAGATACCCAAAGGGTGCTAAGAACAAAGATTAATTATTCTCTGCTCAAAAAATAGCTTTGATGTGCTTCTGTGAGACTCTCTATTGCTGCTCCTCAAAGATGGAATGCCTCGGAAGCTTGGGAGCCGCCAGGGCACAGCACATGCCATTTTTGGGACACAGCTTTTATCATTAGGTACTTCCTGACCCTTTAAACATGAGCTAAGTCCACAGAATCTGGACAAGTAGGCCTTTCCAAAGCCTGTGAGACCAAAACTGGAAAGAGGAACAATAATTCATGGCAATTTGGGGGATGTGAATTTATCTTGTGTTGCCTAGAAATCACTCTGAGTTTTTTGTTTGTTTGTTTGTTTTTTGGCTTGGTTTTGTTTTTTTGTAATTGAAATTTTTCCATACTTGTTCCCTGGCTTGGTTTGTAAATTACTTACAGAAGTATGCAAACAGTGCCATATATTGTAGCTTCATTATGTCAATTTGGCCAGATTTGATTGCATTTTATTATTCTATAAACTCAGAATGGGATAAGGAGTAGTAGTCTGATTTCAAATGCAGAGGATGGGGTGTTGTTGGTGGTGGGGCATGTTCTGTGTACAGACCAGGCCCTGGGTTTCATCCCCAACACCATCCCCACTTACTACACAGAGTAACAGGGCTGGTGAGGCGTCTCAAAGGAGTCAATGTACTTGTCACCGGGTGACCTGTGTTAACTCCAGAGACCCACATGGTAGGAGACAACTGACTGTTCCCATTAACTGTTCTCTGGCCTCCACATGCATGTTTGACATGTGTATGTATGCATGAGGGCACACCTGTGTACACACCTGTGCACACACAATAAAATGTAAATAAAATTACACAGCAGCAAAACTCAGGAAACGTGATGCGGGAATCGATATTTCAGGGGGAACATTAAATGTTTTGAAACCCATGAAGTCATTGTTTATAGAAGGAAATCTTTTCTACTCTGCATTTGTCCTACTTTGAAATTTCTCAAATATGTAATTTTATTCATTTATTTGATCATTTATAAGGTCTGGACGTTCTACTTCTCTACCCATTATTAGTCTTTATGATACTCGTATTTTTTAAGAAATCGGGTTACAAAATGATTTTTATAAATTAGCTGCTTCAGTATACACGGTGAACAGTTAGTGCCTCTCTCCCCTATTTGCTTAAGAACTAAGCTTTGAGAGGCTGCTTATCACAGAGACTAAGTCGGAACTCCATTCTTCTTCTCTTAGATAAAAGTTCTATTGATTTATGTTATATTATACATATGTAGATGTTATTAGAATATTACACAATATATTTTGATCATATTCATCCTTCCCTTGCCTGACTCCTTTCAGATCTACCCCCAACTCCAACTCACCCAACTTCCTGTTTATTTCCCTCTTTCTCCTTTGATTTTTAACCCTCACAGACTCCTTTCTTTTCACATATACCTCATTTCTCTATGTTATCTGCTCAGATTGTGCTGTCCTTCAAAAGGTGCCAGTGTACCCCAAAACATCTCCCGTGGGATATTAAAAAGAAGCCCATGTGAAAACTAACTTTTCTTCCATATATTTTTAACATGACACCTGTACTATTATTGTCTCATAGGCAATCAATTAGATTATTCCTGTTTAACATTGTCCAAGATAAACCTGTAGTCAATTTTGCTTTAATTTTGTAAAAGTCTACCACACCCCTAATACTCTGACAAACTTTTTGTGTGCAGGCGTGTGTAGGTATATGGTATATGTAAATGTTCATGTCAGTATGTATGAACATGAGAGCACACATACGTATGATGCCTATGGAGGCCAGAGGTTGATACTCTTTATCTTTGGAGACATGGCCAGTACTGGCTAGTTTCTGTCAACTTGATACAATCTAAAGTCACCTGAGAGGAAGGAGCCTCAGTTGAGAAAATGCCTCTATAAGATCAGATTTGTAGGCAAGCCTGTAGGGCATTTTCTTAATTAGTGATTGACCAGAGAGGGTTCAGCCCATGGTGGGTGGTGTCACCCTGGGCTGGTGGTCCTGGGATTTATAAGAAAGTATGTTAAGGGAGCCATGAAGAGTAAGCCAGTCAGCAGCCTCCCTCCATGACCTCTGCATCAGCTCCTGCCTCCGGGTTCCTGCCTTGGCTTCCCTCAATGGAATGTGACCAGAGTATATGAGCTAAACAAACCTGCTTTTTCCCCAAGTTCTTTTTGGCCTTGATTTTTCATCACAGCAATAGTAACCTTAGCTAAGACATGGTCTCTCACTTTCACAGTTTCACAATCATTGCTTATGCTAGGCTGACGGGCCGAAGAGCCTCAGGAGTCTGCCTGTCTTTGCTTACCATCTCCTTGCTGGGTTACAGAATTACATGGATGCGGTAGATCTAAACTCAGGTCCTCATACTTGTGTAGATGACAGACATTTTACTAATATGTTCATAGCCTCTATTCTGAATTCTTGACACACTGTTCAGCTGTGCTGGTTAATGGCAACTCCACTTGTCACATTTCAGAAGAACCGAGCATCAAGTTGGCATCCTTAAGGTACATTTCTTGAAGAATTAGAATATAATTCAATTAAATCAGTGCTATCATAGCTTGAAGCCGAGTTTAACCACAAATGTTTTTGGCTCCCTCACTCCACTCAATAATCCTTTCTGTTAATCTCTCCAGGCTCTGGGACCCAGTCAAGTGCTTCCTTCCTGGGACAGCTGCCTTGGGGAGCGATCAGGCCAGCCTGGCAAACTCTTATGAATCAGACAGTGTGATAGCCAAATCCTTTCGCTCCTAAAGCAGGATTCACTTACTGTACTTCCTTCCCATCCTGTGACCCTCAGGCCACCTTGGACTGTAGCTTCTGTCCCTACCACCATCCTCAGGCATCTCCATGTCCCCCCTCTGCCCTTTGTGCTCCACATTCTGGCTCCATTTCTCAACACCAAACTGCTTCTACTGGATACTGTGCAGAATACATGATAACAAAAGTAGTATAGGCTGGCACCAACCAATCAGAGAGTGGCCACCACATAAATGTGAGGTTGTGGGATTCTGCCTCTACCAAGTATTAGTCTTTCTTTCATTTGAAGGATTTACTGGGAGACCTTGGGATAGTTGAGTGATAAAGAGTATTTTGAAGGCAATAGAAGAGTGAATTCCAGAGCTAGAGAGATGTCTCAGTAGCTGAGTACTTGCCTTCCAGAGGACCAGAATCTAGTTCCTAGCCCCTGTATCACGTGGCTCCCAACTGCCTGGAACTCCAGGTCAGAGGATCTGATGCCATCTTTTGGCCTCCTCTGGCACCTGCATGCATATGTCCATTTACACACAGACACAGACAGATAGACACACACAGACACAGATACACAGACACAGACAGACACACACAGACAGAGAGACACAGATAGACACAAACACAGACACAGACAGACAGACACACAGACATAGACACACAGACACAGCAAAAGGGACCATTGGTTTGAACAGGAACAAGACAGGGTACATGAGAGGGTTGGGAGGGGGAGGGGAGGCTGGGGAAGGAAAGGAGAAATGATATAATAATATTAAAAGATACAAATATTATTTTAAAAACATAAGTGTAGTCTCTCATAGTTCTGAAGGCTATTCTGAGATCAAGGTTGTATTGTAGGCAGAATATTCCATCCTACCAGCCAGCTCCTATCATAGCGTACAAAAAGATTGCTCCACAACATTGTCGGTGAGCCACACTCCCGGATGGCTCATTATTTTATTTTTGTTTTTTGAGAAGTCTTACTGTGTCACCCTCGCTGGTCTGGAACTTACTATATAGATCAGGTTGGCCCTGAACCTTTGGAAATCTTTGTGCCCCGAGTGCTGATGAGTGTCACCGTGAATGACTGGGTATAGTTCTTTCTTGTTTTTTCCCAGTTTCCTCTGGTGGTGACCACAGATCCCTGTCACTTCCTTAACTCACACATGCCTTGTTGTAATATCTGACTTTGTCTTTGTGTTAAATTCTCCCTGTGTGTTTCTAACTTCACCTGAGCTAGGACATCAGTAAGATTGAATTAGGATCTGTTCTAAAAGCCTCATCTCAACCTGATTCAATATACTAAGACCCCAGGAAAGGTCACATCACAGGCACCGGGGATTAGAGCTGCAATATGTCTTTTAGGAAGACATTGTTCATCCCCTAACAGTTGGACAGGATGTGAGGACTAGGCATGATCAACTGGCAAATTGAAACCATCAGGTACATTGAAGATCCATGGCATCTAGAGCCACACATGCAAATGAATTAGTAATGTCTGAGAGGGTGGCCCCTTTGGGACCTGCAACTGAGTCTCGGTTTGATGGGTATACAGCATCTAAGTTCAACAACAATAAACTATGACATGTCCAGAGCCAGATCCTAGGCTAGCCACCTCCCTCACAAATGCCTGCATTTCTTAGAATCTTATTCCTGATTGCAAGCAGTCATTTTAGACGCCTAACCCCACCACTATGCCCACACAGCTGTGTCTCCTCAGAGTCTCCTAAATCTGCCTTTGTTTTTTCAAGTGCACACTGTAACACATCATTGTCCTGTCCTCCTCACCCAACTACATGGTCCACCATCTCCCATCCCTTCTGCATCCATTTCTGTGGCAGTTGCTCAGTGTTATCTCAGAACTGTCATCCCCTAGAGGGGATGTCTGGCCAAGTGGTGAACATCTCCTCAATGTGTGACCAACAGGGTGGCTTCCTGGACTGCTGAACACCAAGCAGCCTTTCTTCTTCAGACTCTGGCATCCATCCCTAGGCTACCTTGGGGTCAAATGTTTATCTCCCAGAGGACACCAGACTGTACTTGCTGAGTAGGAATAGATTCCCTCCCCAATTTTTCAGTGGGAATTCATAAATTAGTATTTCTGATTTTAAAATCCTAGTTAATTTTTTTCTTGAGATTTAAATCTTTTAACTACTCTCCACCTTCAGATTGAAACATGAGAGACTCAGTGATGTCTGTGATGATTCTGTCTGTCCATCCATCCACCCACCCATCCATCTGTCTGTCTGTCTTATGTTTATCTATCTGTCTGTCTGTCTGTCTCTCTGTGTGTGTGTCTGTCTGTCTATCACCTCTCTATACCTATCATCTATTTATCCATCGTTCTGTCCACAATCTGACCATTGCACCTAGCTTTTCTTTTGTCCCACACACACTTGTGCACTTTCATGGGACAATCTTTCCCCTGCTCTTCTTCTAAATACAGATTAGGGTTTATTTTTGGAGAAAGCCTTGCCCTCCTCGACCCATATGCCCTGCTCTGCCCTCATTATAGCCTTCTGATATGTGATTTCCAAATCCTAAATTGTAATGGTTGGTTTTCTTGTTTGCCTTTCCCTTTAGATGGGGAGCAAATCCACCCATGTCCAGATCAAGTCTTCTAAAAGCATTATATCTGAAACACTGCATCTTAGCATCCATGCTGTATTCATCTTCTTTTCCATGCCTTTCTCCCTCCCTTTCTTCCTTCCCCCTCCCTTTCTTCCTCCCTCCCCCTCCCTCCCCCTTCCTCTTTCCAGCTCTTCCTCTCCCCTTTTCTTTATTATTTGTATTTTGCTTTCTTGACAAAATTGCTGATTTCCACAGACATTAGACATGAACCTTTTGCACCCCCTGCTTCTTAAAAATAATGTGTGTTTGCAGTTGTCATGCTGGATGCTGAGCAGCCGAGCCCAATGAGGTAGGAAAGGGATACTTAGCTGACCTCTGGAAGTGTTGCTGTGGATGAAATATTAATGTTAAGTGGAGACTGAACAGTATTGCTGTGGGTGGCCCTCAACTGAAAATGATTGAAATAACCTTCAGTTCCCCATAATACCTGGTCCAAATTAGTACTATATTTTATGGCATTTATGGTTATTAAAACACTAATTATTATGCCTTTTTTAATTTGTGTAGCTCTGGCTGTGCTGAAACTCACTCTGTATACTATGCTGGCACCAAATTCACAGATTTTCAGGCCTCTGCCTCTTGAGTGCTGAATGACTGGCTGATTATTATACTTTTAATTATGTTCTTATGATAAATTATATTCCAGGATGCTATTGTATAGTTTTAAATTTGTGTTTGTTTCTTGGACACAGGTTTCACTATATAGCCTAGATTAGCCTCAGATTCACAGTTATTTTTACTCTGCCTCTGTGGGATTATAGCTGTGTGTCACCACATCTGGCCTAGGATTTGACTAAAAATGAAGAACAGGAAAATAATAGCTACTAGAATGAAACAATTCTACCATTTATAAAATGTTACAAGTCTGTTCTGAGTTCATTTGAAATAGACCTATAACATGTGATGCTTTGGATCACAATATTTTTTTAAGTCCTTACTTAAAATGTCAAAAAAGATGGAAAGAAAGAAAGAATAGAAATTTTTAAAAAATTAATTGAAGATTAACTTTTTTTGAGACAGGGTTTATGGTGCTGTGACCTGGAACTCACTCTAAGGACCAGGCTGGCCTTGAACTCACAGAGATCTGCCTCAGAATCCCTGCCTGTTGCACGAATAAAGGAAACTCAGGGCCAGATCTCTGGGAAAAGCAGAGATATTAGAGAGAATAAACACCACAGTCAAATCTCACCTAGCTGTCTTCCAGCTTCCTCAGCCTCGCTCCTCCTGGCTTCTTCTGCTTTCCCTGTCTTTCTACACCTGCCTTAAATACTCTCTTTGCTCAGTTAAGGCGAGGCCCCACCACTGCCTGCCTGGGAGCCTGAAACTCCTTCTGTAAAACTCAGATTGGATTAAGGGCGTAGGTCACCACTCCTGGGATACTCCCTGTGCTGGGATTAAAGGTATGAATGACCACTCTCTGATCCTCCTAGACTGACTGTGGGTAGATCCCTCTGATATCTAGGAAGGTTTTTATTGTATTTGAAAATATCCCCACACCTGCCCTAATGAGGCTCGGCAGTGAAGCACACTTGCTGGTTTTGCAGAGGACTGGAGTCTGATTCTCAGCATCTATGTTGGGCAACTCACAATGGCCTGTAACTCCAGTTCCAAAGACTTGGATGGTTCTTGCTGACCTCCATGACACCTGCACAGAAGTCACACATACAGACACACAAATAATATGTAAATCTTTTTAAAAAAATTTAAGAAAATGGGGGAAGAGGGTGGAGAATTACAATTAGAAATAAAGGGTATATGTAAATGTTATAGATATCTACTACATTGTAGCCCAAATAAAAACATAAAAGAGATGTGGGTGGTGGTGGCCCAGGCCTTTAATCCCAGCACTCAGGAGGCAGAGGCAGTCAGATCTCTGTGAATTTGAGGCCAGCCTGGACCACAAAGTGAGTTCCAGAACAACCAGGTCTGTTACTCAGAGAAACCCCTGTCTTGGACACACACACACACACACACACACACACACACACACACACACACACACACACGTACGAGAGAGAGAGAGAGAGAGAGAGAGAGAGAGAGAGAGAGAGAGAGAGAGAGAGAGAGAGAAGGGAGTTACTCTGCATGGCTTAGACAATGCCTCTTCTAGAAGCAAGAGGTTCCTGAATGTAAGGCTAGTCAATGGGCCACCTCCACAGGAGTTGGCCAAGGAGTCTCCAGGGGTCCTCAGAACAATACAGACCTTTGTCCATCCTCTTGCTTATCTAACAGAACTAAAGGATAAGATATCACACACCTCTGTTGTAAGATAAAGAGAGAGCATACTGCCTGAACTAGAAACTTCATCATTGATTAACTTTCAAAATGTTGGGAAGGCTGCTGGAAGAGTTAAGTTACCCAGCTGCGAACCTTACAAACACAAAACCAACCCACAGTAAGGTGTGCACACTTGTACAATAGAGGTGTGACTGTTGTGGAATAGCCAACCATCCTTTGATTGAATTTGAAGCCCACTTCATGGGTACCATAAGCCTGTTTAACGACCTATGCTTGAGGAGGTTGTAAGCCTGGTGGGGGAGTAGGGGGTGGGGACCTGCTGCTCTTGTGTGACAGACTAACTGCTGCCTAAATGTGTTTGTAGGAAAGAGATTTGAAGAGAAGAGGAGGGAATAGATGGGGATGATAGGGAAATGGGAGCCGGTAATAGTCCATTGAATGTATTACATGAATGTGTGAAATTGTCAAAAGACAATTAATAAAAAATTGGAAATAAAAAAACAAAAATTTTAAAAGAAAAGTGATACTGAAAATTTTTTCTTTACTTTTTTCTCCCAAAAGTCCCCAAATTAAAATATATTAGCATGGTATCTGAATACATTTCCCAAATCCAAGACATTCAAGAAACTCTACCTTTACTGGAAAAAAAAAACCCTCATTAAGCATACAGATTAAATTTGTATTAAAACATTTATTATTACTCAAAAAAAAGAATAAAAAAGATAAGTCATTTGAGGAAAGGAGCCCAGTCATCACACACGGTCGGCAAGTAAACCTTCTACACCATTAATTTATATCCCAAAGTGATGTTCCCTCCCAGTGCTGGATCCAACTCTACCACTGAGCTACATCCCTAGATAATTTAGGTAAATAACTTGGAGTTAACACTGGGGTTTATTTTGGGAGATCATAATTCTAAAACCAAGAGCTACAAGCCTTCCTGCCAACTTAACATGGGTGTCAGGTTTGTAGGCAAAACATAGTCAAGGATCCTAAGAGCTGAAAACTGAAAGCATCGTCCCTTAGGCAGAATAGCCCCACACTTGGTTGTGTTGAACTTAGTGATTTAGTGCAGTGTTTTCTGGAATGTTCTATAGTCTATTTTTAGACAGATTTGTTAGTTTCCTTTGCTTTTTTTTTGTTATTTGTATGTGACCATTATTATTCTTCACTTTGATTGATTTTCTCTGTGATTTCTTGTGTTTGGCACTGGTTCTGGTAATGCTACTGTTCTGTATTGACACACCTTTTGTTTTTTGTTTTGAGAGAGGGTCTTCCTGAACAGCCCAGAATTCCCAATTCCCTCCCCAGCCTGAGTGCTGGGATTATACTGGGGGATTACTATCTTTAAGTGCTGTAATAGCAGCTCCAGCTGTGGTAAATGAATGATATTAGATCATGAGAAGGCCTCTTAGAGCCGGGACAAGGTCTCCAAGATGGTGGTGTTTGTGATGAGTCACTCTCCCCACTTCCCCTCTCAGAAGGCAGTGAAATTAACTATGACAAAAATGATAGTTTGTGGGTTTTGTTAGAAGTGAAAAATAGTTTTCCTCTTTCACAACGAACCATACTTTTTCTCATACATATGTATGTCTATGCAGCCCTGGCTGTCCTAGAACTCACTCTGTAGACCAGGCTGGCCTCAAACTCAGAGCTCCGCCCGCTTCTACTTCCCCAGGATTAACACTGTGCTACACTCTCTCTTGTATTTCAAAATAGGTTTCAGAAGTTGCTTTTGGTCAAGGTATAGGAACCCTAAGACACTTTCTCAGCAACTATTTACTCCTTGAACAAACTGCCTGTATTGTGATCACTGATTTGTCAAGTATAACCTTGACTTTACACTACAGAGCTGTTGGGGAGTTTATTGTCTCATGAAGACAAATCACTTTTTAATTACATTTTATATTTTGTTCTGTTTGTGGGATAAAGAAAAAACTATTATTTTTATTTAAAAAAAATTCATGTCATTCCATGAGCAAAATGCTTCTTTGGTAGAAGCCGGTTCCAAGCTCCAGTTGTAAACGATGATGAGCAACGGAGCTTTGTTCAAGTCCCTTCATTTGGCTGTGCTTCATCTTCCATTTAGAAAGTGATTGTATGTGGAGGGAGCTGGTAATTTCCCAGTGGTCAGTTGTGGGAATGCACCAGAAATAGTAATTGGGAAGCCATCTCAGCCAAACATGCTTAGGCAAATGGACATAGACATTTCATAGCTAGGTTTTGCTTTCGCTTCTGTTGATTTTTTTATGGGTCATGGGACAGGTCTTAAGCCTCTGTATTTACCCACTTGCTTGTTCATTCACTCAATAAACCTTTATTAAGCGCCTCAATCCAAGGCTCTGAGATTATAAGAGTACAAAAAAGTAGGGTGGCTGCTTTTGGAAGCTGCATTTCTAGTCCAAGACGTGAACAAAATATATGAGCAAATAGTAACTTGATAACCAGGGATTATGAGAAGCGGTAAAGAGAGAAATAAAAAGGAGCGAGGAAGTGGCAGAACGTTTCTAGAGCAACCACTGTGAGGTGGATGCTTCCTGAAGTATATGTCTGTCATCTGAGGAGAGACTTAACAAAATGCCAACAACACACCTTCCAGCCTGCCGAGGCAATTATTAGTAATTTGTAGATGTGAAAATGACTTCTCTAGGTTGCTTCCAGTGAATATTATCATCTGTTGACAAAAATGCCTCCAAGAAAAATGCATTACATCATCCTCAGTTTCGTAGAGTCCCATAGCATCTTGTAATAGGTTTGTCCTGGGCATTACCAACCACTCCCTCAATTTGGAGAGAGGATGCAGGCAGTCTGATTATGTTGTTTGTACACCGAGACCAGGCTTCAGGCAAGGGAGAAACACCCACTTAGTCACAGCTATAATGCTCTGGCAAAGGAGTAGCCACCTGCTTCTTCCAGTTCTTCTCAAGATGGCCTCTGAGCTCGTGTCCATTTGTCACCTTCCAGATATGGAGCTGACTCAGAACATGAGCGGTAATTTTGATCTGGGAGGGGTGGGAAACAGAAGGCTTGGATGGCACACAGATGGAGCTGGTGGCTGGCTGCATAAGATGTTTGGAATTTTTCTATACTGACCAGTTCACAATGCTGAGAACCCTTCTGCTAGAGGTTGGCATCCAATCCCTTTTGGTCTTTGAATTCCTTCTGTGTTCCCTTTTTGATGGAAGTGGGCACTTTGGTCTTCCATTAATGTACATTTTTGGAGGAGAATATTTAATACTGTAGCTGTGATTATATATAGTTCAAAAATAGACTCACAAGCTGGGTGTGGTGCCACCTGTAGCCCGTATGCTTGGGAGGATAGGACAGGAGGCTTTCTGTAAGTTTGAAGTCAGCATGTGTTAAGTTGTAAGTTTTACACCAGCCTAAGCTAGAGAGTAGGACTCTGTTTCAAAACAACAACATCAAAATAAACCACTTACAGAAACTTTAAAAAAGCCAGAGTCAGGTTATAGTATGCCGGCCTTGGATTGAACCTTACAGAATGGCCCCACAGTATAAGACAGTATAACAGAAGTGTAAGTCAAGGTAGAAAGAAGGCGCTCTCTCTCTCTCTCTCTCTCTCTCTCTCTCTCTCTCTCTCTCTCTCTCTGTGTGTGTGTGTGTGTGTGTGTGTGTGTGTGTGTGTGTGTGTGTATGTGTGTTTACACATAATTTAATAGCTATTTGATAATCAATGGTATTCTAGTTCCAATCTTTTTCTTTAACAAACACTATGACACAGAGCAATTTGAGGGAAGAATGATTTTGATTTGGCTACAGTTTCAGATCACAGACCGTCAGGGCAGAAACTCAAACAGAAACTCAAAGCAGAAGCAGTGGGGGAATGCTGCATGCTGGGTTACTCAAAGGATCATGCTTCGCTAGTGTTTTTATAGAGCCTGAGAGCCTGGACTGCCTGCCCAGGGACCTGCAGGCCCAGCCCTCCTACATCAACCCCGCACATACCGGCAAGCCAATCTGATCTGAGAAGTTCCTTAAGTGAGAATTTTCTCTCAGATGACTCTAGGCTGTGCCAAATTGAAAATGCTGACTTAGACAAGTGGGTACTTCTTTTAAATGATCATAGGTAGCTATGTAATCAATGCATAGTGCCTTCTTGGAAAAGCTTAATCCTCATTTTGTTCCCAGGACAAGCACGCATGAGTAAGGCATGGGACATTCTTTTATTCCTTTAAGCCCAGCTAGCTCCACTGAGTCTGGAATGTTTGCTTACATCTGGATCCTTAGGTATTTATGGATGATTTTTTTCAATCTCTCCGTGTGTTTCTGTAGAAAGAGTTTTTGGCTTGGCCTAGTCTTAAGGTCTGGACCTGTCTGCCTCTGTTTAGTCCCACCCCACTCCCCATGACTCAGACACTTATATTAATTTTATATTCTTTGGCCCATGGCTTTGGCATATTGTTAATTAGCTCTTGTATTTTCATTTAACTTGTTTTTATTAGCCTGTCTTGCCACACGGCCCATGGCTTATTTGTGCTATTTCATTTGTTGATTCTTGGGCGGCCAGGTGATGTCTCTCTTGACTCCGCCCTCCTTCCCCTATCTATGCTATCCCCCCCCCCCCCCCCCCCCCCCGCTTACTTCTAAGATGCCTGCCATATGCCTTTATTAATGATATTCACAGCATACAGAAAGACATCCCACATCCGTTCCCAGGCATGCTTCTTGAAGCCCACTCTGTGCGTATCATGATGAATGTTGATAGTTGGGGCATCACCTCACTGGTTCTTCTTTTCACCTAAGACATTTGTGGATAAAGTTTTCATTCTTGACTACGCCACGTCATTGCACTCTAGCATCTGGTGACTCTTATCTCAAGTGTCCCTATCCCCCCACCCCTGCCGCCTTTTGTGTGTGTGTTGGGGGGAGACAGGGTTTCTCGGTGTAGCCCTGGCTGTCTTGGAACTCACTTTGTAGACTAGACTGGCCTCAAACTCACAGAGGTCCTCTTGCCTCTGCCTCCTGGGATTAAGGGAGGGCACCACCATGCCCAGCTCAGGTCCCCTCTAACTTTGCTGATAGTGGTTTCTGGGCTGAATGAACCGTTGGTCTCTCTGGGTTTCCCAGTATATGGAAGATGCTGCGGAGTTAGGTTGATGGGGCTTAGAGGGGGGAGATTGCTCAGTTGTTAAGAGTCTTTGCTGTGCAGTCATGAGTATCTGAGTTCAGATCCCAACACTCATGCAGACAGTGATCTCTCATGAACACGCTGCAACCCCAGTACTGGAGATGACTGAGACAAGAGAATGACTGCAGGCTACCGGCCTAACCCACAATCATGAGCCTCAGTTACCGGGAGAGACTCCGCCTCAAAGAAATAAAGCAAAGGATAATAGAGGATGACATCCAAGAACCTTTTCTGGCCCCCATGTGTACTAACAGGCATACATGTGCACACTGACCACATACACACACACACACACACACACACACACACACACACACACACACAGACAGACACACACAATAAATATTTTTTTAAAATTGGCTTAGCCAGGTGTGGTGGCACAAGCTATTTTAATCCCAGTATTTGGTTGGCAAAGGCAGGCAGATCCCTGTGAATTCAAGGCCAGCCTGGTCTACAAGATAAAAATAAAAAGAGTTGGCTGAAGGTTTATGTTTTTATACTCCACTTACTCTTAGCAGACTAGGACACCTTGGAAGAGCAAAATGTAAAGTCTGCAATCTATAGAATACAATAAAGGTGTTTATTCCTATACGAAATACATACATCGACACACTGTACAATGACTTGCTAAGCCATATACGTGGATAAGGCTTCGAAGACAATGCAAGGCAATGCAAAAGTTTAGCCATTTTGCTTATTTGATTTTGTTTTTGAAGGCAAGGTCTCACTGTTTAGCCTAGGCTAGTCTTGAATACTCTGATCCACCTGCCTCAGCCTACCCAGTACTGGGATTATAGGCATGTGCCTGGTAGTCATTTTATAAATACGTTGGGATTCTTTTCCCCTAAAATGTAGAGGTTTTCTCTCAGCAAAAATTTGCTTATTGTACATAACCATAATACTGTAGGAGAATCTTTAGAGACTCTTCTGGACTGCGGAGTCAAGGCTAGCTCTCATCCCACTCTGTCCCTAGACATTCCACCTCCCTCCCTACTCCTTGCCATTTCTAGTGAACTCACTAGAGTTCTTCTCTGTGGAAAAATCATAACTCCTGGGTCTATTTTACTATCATAACTAAACAAAATATTAAATTTTAGCTTAAAACTGACCATATTTAACAAATACCGAAAACCTCCAGTTACTCATAATTATCAAGCTAAAATGGTTTCTTTGGGGGAAAGTCTGTTATAAAAGAAAACAGTGCTTAGCCAATTTGTGGAAATAGAAACCGTCTAAACTACTTGATATCTCCCTTTATGTCTCTGGAAGTGAATAAGGGTCCTTACTGGTTGTAAATAGTAATTGCTTTAGTAAATGAAAAAATTTAAATATCCTCTATATTTGTAAATGATGCCCTTAGCTTAGAATCATGAGAACAGTTCTGGAAGGCCTCCAGGTCTGAGGCAGTTCTGAGAAGAACAGGCCCATTTGGGACTTTGACACTATACTTTCCAGAGGATCAGGTTAAGCAAAAATAAAGTCTTAGGGTTTGTATGTATCTTAGAGCACATGCTACAAAAAAGGAGAGAACCGCCCACAATTCCACCATCCTAACACATTAATTGCTTTCATTTTCTTTGTTCACCCTTAGTACTTGATTTAATGTCATTATTTCATGCAGCTATAAATACAACAGTTAAACTGTGGATCTCTTTTTTTCCACCCAACATTATATTATTAACTCTTTTGTCTGGAGGCTATTTTGGTTGCAAGGAACATTTATTCAGTTGAGTCAAATTATCTCAGAATAAAAAGGTGTGTGTGTGTGTGTTTGTGTGTCTGTGTGTGTGTCTCTGTGCTGTCTGTGTTTGTGTTCCTCGCTGTGTGTGTGTGTTTGTGTATGTGTGTGTCTGTGTGCTGTGTTTGTGTTCATTACTGTGTGTGTGTTTGTGTATGTGTGTGTGTCTCTCTATGTGTTTGTGTGTGTGTGTGTCTGTATGTCTGTGTGCTGTGTTCCTCGCTGTGTGTGTGTGTGTCTCTGTGTGTTCGTGTGTGTCTGTGTGTGTGTGTGTCTGTGTGCTGTCTGTGTTTGTGTTCCTTGCTGTATGTGTGTTTGTGTATGTGTCTCTCTCTGTGTGCTCGTGTGTGTGTCTGTGTGTCTGTGTGCTGTCTGTGTTTGTGTTCCTCGCTGTGTGGGTGTGTGTGTGTGTGTACATGTACCTAATCCTGCAGCAATCCAAGGGTAGGAACTAAGGAACTAAGCCAGCCAAGCCTCATAGGAATTGAGCTGGCACCTGGAAAGCCACTGGTAACTGAAGCTGCGGTGAGGAGCCTTGGGTGGCGGGTCTCCTCTGACACCTGCACATGTGCTATGTACCCTCATAACTCCCATTGTCTGTCACCAGTACAATCACAGCTAACTCCAGATCTTACAGCTCTGGAGCATTCCAAACCTCTGAGACTTTTTCTTTCTTATTTATGTTTAGAAACTAAGAATTGAAAGCCAATACCACTGAGCTCTGTCTCCAGATCTCTTGTCTCTTCCACGCCATTGGGTCTGTAGACTGGTAGCCCCTGGCTCATGCAGACACCCTTGGTTCAGCTGGGTGTGGCTACCAAGGTAAAGTCACTTGCTCTGTTCCTGTGGAGCAGCAAGGCCACCATCAGCGACCTCCCCAACACCCCCACATAGAGCAGCAACTCCCATGTGACTTTGTAGCTCCCCCATTTTCATGAATGTGTGGCAGGGCTATCCTGGGCTATCCAGGATTCCATTCCCTTGAGGTCTTAGAAAAGCTAAGATAACAGAAATTGGGAGCTGGCACAAATAAAAACATTAACATTTCTGTACATACATCTTCCCTTTCACCTAAATTATGTAAAATATTTTTTAAACCACGTAGAGATTACATTCTCTGAATACTTCCAAGTCATAAGGCATAACTTGCAATATTTCTATTTTACACATGCTTATATCCACCAGAGATGCACCTTTAGGTAGTTAGTAATGGGCTGTGATATCTGAGGTTTGCTTTATAAACACTCCAAGGGAGAAAAATGGTGTGTGGTAGATGATAAGGAAGTGAGACTGGATGTGGTGATGATGGTGGGAGCTGATGATGGCTGTGCCCAGCTTAGCATGTCTGTTCCACTGGCCTTCTCCCCTGCTTTCCTTTCTTGCTTGGTGCCTGTGTACTGCTCTCTCCAGATCTCTCTCTCAGAGGCAAATATTACCAGAGTGTTTTTAAGAAGGAAATCACAGCTTTTTTTTAAAAAAAAAACATTTTTGTTTATTTAGTGTGTGTATGTTTGTATGTGGGCACATGCATTCCATAATCGGTGTGTGAAGGTCAGAGGGCGACATGCTGGAGTTAGTCCACTCCTTCTGCCAAGTGGGTCCCAGGGATCAAACTCAGATCCTTGGGCTTAGTGGTAGATGCCTTTGCCAGCTAAACCATCTCACTGACTACAGGATTTAGTTTTACTGTGAGATAGGAGGTGACAGGGAGCTGAGCCCTCTGAGGAATCATTGGATTCTGGAAGAGTAGCCAAGAACCTCCGGTGGACAGTGCAGGACATACACAGGACAAGTGCCTCCGGTGGACAGTGCAGGACATACACAGGACAAGTGCCTCTGGTGGACAGTGCAGGACATACACTACATACAACAGGAAGCGCCAGGGGAAAGCAGTTGACCACAAAAGACCCCCTTACTATCTTTTGCCCAGCAGTTTTCCAGACTTTTTGAATTGTGAATTGGAAGCTACATTTTGAGTGTATTTTTCTTTAATTAGATGAAAATTGTATATATTAACATATACAATATATATTCTTACACAAGAACTAAGTGGACTTGAAAGGGTGATAAGTCTGAGATTGTTTGATTTTAAAAGTCACATGGTCACAAAACATAGCACCAGGCGGTTCCTGACTCCCTAGGGGAACAGAGGCATGGGAATGTCCTTGAGACTTTCAGACAGACTGTATAAGCTTGACCTGCACCTTGAATTGGGTGGGATGTTCTCAGATTTCCCACGGTGGCCTCTGTCTTGTATCTTTCTCACTGGTCTGAAGCTTGGGGGAGAGGGGCACGACTCTGGATTTTTCAGTGACTGGAAGGCAACTGGACCTCAGTAAGCACCAACGAAACTAAAGAGAAAACTTTGCAACATTAAAAAAAAAAAAAAAATCCTTTTGTCTCCCCTCACATACCCTTCAGTGCTCATTCTCCAGCCCTACTCTGAAAATATTTCCTGATGAGAAAGTAGCTTCGGGGAAGCCTCCAGACAGAAATGGAAACCTGCCAGAATTCCCTCCAAGAGGCATCTGTTGTGGAGTGGGACCTTAGATGGACTCTTCAGACTCTGCCTTTGCCATCATCCTCCTCCTACATCTTAAATGATAACAGTTCAGAACTGTTTTTCCAAGCATAACCGCTGAAGGGCTTCCCACCATCTGCTTCTAATGGATTTCCCACACAATAACCTAGCTCAGAATCCACTGTGAACACAGCTGATCAGCAAAATGTTTATTATTGGGCTAGCGGGGTGACAGTGTAGAGTCTGGCTGGGTTTAGGTCGACTTTCCCTGAGTCCCCTCCATTGGCTTCTCTAGCCAAACTTTCCCTCTGGTCTTTGACACAGTTGTTTAGTTTGTCTTCATGAGGAGTTGGGGTAGAGCCAGGAAATGCAAAGCATAGAAGTAACCCAGAGTAGCTGTCCCTCCCTTTACAGAAAGTCAGGGCAGTTCCCTTGATCTGTGGCTGTCATTTTTTGGATGTCGATACCGTTAGAAATAAGGATATCTTTTAGGTAGGTTATTGTTTCTGGAGGAAGAGATGGGTCTCTTCCCAGGATCCAAACATATTCGACGTGGAAGAGCCAGATGATGGTGGTGCAGGAATACACTAGGGCATAGTGCTCATAATCGGTGGCCAGGATCCAGTATGAAGCAGATGGTGTCACTGAGAACCAGAAGCAGCAGCATGAGGGAAGACCAGAGCAAGGGAAGCCCCCTCTCCAGGGATCTGGGACCCGTTCTAAGTCAGTGCTTCATGCGGGAAACATGGGGGCTGTGAGACCGTGACTCCACCCTTCTCCTGCTTCAGACCTTCAAGTGGCTGGCCTTCTTTTTTTAAAATTTGCACGTGCATGTGTGTGTTTGTGTGTGTGTGTGTGTGTGTGTGTGTGTGTACACATGCATAAGTGATGGGGATAGGAGGCACATGCCATGGCATCTGTGTGAAGGTCAGAGGACATTTGTGGAGTTAGTTCTCTCTAACTTTAGGTGGGGTTCCAGGGATCAAGCTCAGAGCATCAGGCTCAAATGACCAGCACTTTATCCATGGAACCATGTCACCAGCCACCTTCTAATCTTGAGATAGAGTTTAATTATAAAAATCAGGCTGACCGCTCTCTAGCTAGTATTCCTCATGCCTTAGCCTCCTCGATGCTAGGATTACAGGTGTGCACAGGCTTAAGCTAAAAACAACACCGACAAAACTCCCCGCTGATTCTCGTGTGTGGTCATAGTAGAGAACCATTTGATGCCCTCCCCTCTCTGACAGCAGCGTGGAAAAAGCACACGGATGACTGGGATCGATGGCTTCCTCAGTTCACTAGCAGCGCTCACGTCAATGTGGACAGAGACACTGCTTAGCAAGGAGGGTCAGGAACGCACATCAAAGGCCAAGAGTTCAAGTCCACAACCCTTAGTGAAGAAGCAGAGGCTAATGTGTTCAAGTTTTCCTCTTAGCAAAACCTTCAGCTTTAAAAATGTGTCATGGTGCCCAGCAGTGGGAGCACACACTTTTAATCCTGGAAGGCTTAGGCAGGCAGATCTCTGTAAGTTCGAGGCCAGTCTGGTCTACATAGTGAGTTTCAGGACAGCCAGGACTACACACTGAAACCCTGTCTTGAAAAAACAAAACAAAACAGAGTGTCACTGCAATTGGTTACAGGTTATAAGATTTTCTTTCTTTTTAAATTACATATGCATGCATGTATGCATGTGTGCTCTAACTGCATATATGCTTCTGTGCCAGAAGAGGGCATTAGCTCTCATTATACATGGTTGTTAGGAATTGAACCCAGGAGCTCTGGAGCCATCTCTCCAGCTCTGAGCCTATAAGCTTTTCCTACTGAGGTTTATCAACTTCACTCCCATCTGCATCCCTTTCCCATCCATGTTATGGGGGAAATTCTCCCACGAGCATTTGGAGAGTCGAGCTATCATCTAGCTGTAGCTCCTGTGAGCTCAACGTTCCTCTTAGTCAGATCTCCTGCAATCCACCTTCCTTGTTTGTTTAAAAAAAAAATCAACAAGGGAAACAAACATGTGCAAAGCTCTTGACACTGCATGGAGCATGTCCGGTCAGTTTTCACAACGCTGGACAGCTTGCTCACCTGAAGGCATTTGCTCATAGTCACATGTGTGGGAAGAAAGGTTCTATCCTTCAAGCATTCCTTTTTATAAGTAAGAACTCCGTTGGGCATGGTGATGCACACCTTTAAACCCAGTTCTTGAGAGGAAGAGGCAGGTGAGTCTCTGAGTTAGAGGCCAGCCTGATCTTCACAGCTAGTTCTAAGACAGTTGGGACTTCACAGAGAAATCCCATCTCAAAAAACAAAATAAAACAAGAATTTCTTGATCCACTCTAGGGACTTGACTGGTTGTAGGAGCTGGGGAGGGATGGTGGGGGGAAAGACGGGGTGGCAGGGAGGAGAAGGACAGTGATTCTCTTGATTCTCTTGTGGAGAGTGACTTCAGTGTCTGCTGTAAGTAGGGAGAGAGGCCTCCCAAACATTTCCAGACCTCACAAGTCTGAGCTGAATTCTCCAGTGTATCTACACAGAGCAACAACACTAACTACTCTCTCAGCTGCCTGTGAGCATTCCCAAGTTAGAATAGAACTCAGAAGCAGAACAAAGTGACCAGAGAGTGACAGTCAGGCCTCTGACTTGCCTCCATGCCTGTCATCTCTGTAAGCTTCTGTACATGCCGATTATTCTCTTAACATCCAGGAGTTTTGGGGCTTCTGTTTTCCAGATCAGACTGGAACCCCTCTCCTAGTCATGCCGTACTTGTCTCTCTGTGGGTTTTCTGGTACCTCCTCAGTGTCCACACATGGGATTTCAGCCTCTAAGAATGTGGCCAGCTCAGTCTTGCCCACCATTGCATCCCTGTGCATCTCAGTGCCTGGTCCAGGGAACAGCACACAGTGGGTATGCATTGAATAATTGTGCACTGAACTGAACCCTGACGACAACACCTAGGGCACCAGCTATCTATCTACAGACCTTCCTTCCCAGTGCTTCCAGAGGGAAGTGGATACTTACACTCAAAAAACTTGATTTCCAGCTTGGCTGGATCTGAGAGGTTGCTGAGTCTGGCTTCACCTTCAACTTGCTTCACAGTTCCGTCGGGTCTAAAATGAATAAAAAACAAAAGAGAAAAGAAACAAAGGAAGGAAAGGAGAGGAAGAAAATACAACTAATTGAAAACCAAAAAAAAGTCAGGGCTGGAGAGATGGCTCAGAGGTTAAGAGCACTGACCACTCTTCCAGAGGTCATAAGTTCAATTCCCAGCAACCACATGGTGGCTCACAACCACCTATAAAGAGATCTGATGCCCTCTTCTGGCGTACAGACATACATGCAGACAGACACTACACATAATAAATAAATCAATGAAAATCAAGCTTTGCACCCTAAGGGCTCTGGCAGCCAATGTGGTAGTGTTTGGTGTGAGAGGCTCATGAGAGGCCATCCAGACTGGATTGTGCACAATGCCCAGTGCCACGCCTTTGCATTTCAACGCCAGTCCTAGGACTGTTTGGTACTTGTCTTTCAGGCACTTCCTGCTCTTAGGCTTCAGGAAAGGAGGATGGGAAAATAAAAAAGATTCATCCTTTTACAAAGGAGTGAATGACAAAGGATCAAAGGAAAGAGGGCCCGAGATCCCTGAAAATAGTACAAAGCAGGAGGTCTGCAGGCGCTGCCCATCACCCCCATGTTGCCATGACATCTTACCAGTTTGTCCTGTCTAGTTCAGCTAGTATCCAAGTGAGTGTGGGAGATTTTGAAACAGAGCAGGTTGGCACAGAGGCAAGGGAGAGACCTGGGATGCTCAGATAAGTCCCATTCTCGGACATAATCGTGAAGAGACACACACCTTAAAGTCGATCCCCAACACTTACTGGTGGCAGAGTCCTTTCTCTCTTAGTGGCATATAAAATGGTGACATATCTTAAATGTGCTGATCTTGGAACCAGGAAGCACTCAGACCCTTCACAAGGACCTGACCTATTTCAGGCTGACTCCCAATGACCGAGTGAACCCAGAGGACAGGGGAAAGCCTTGGGGAAGAGAATGCGATGGGATATGCCTAGACACCAGTGCTCCTCTTCAGGAGTCGGCAAAGGAGAGTTAAGTGTGTGTGAGGAAGTTGGGAGGTTAGTGCTATGGTTAGCAATGAGGAATAGTCTTTTTGTACACTGTGAATATGTGTCACTCAGATTGGTTTAATTAAAAAAAGACAAATGACCAATAACTAGACAGGATTTCCAGGCACAGAGAACGATGGGAGGAAGGGCAGAGAAGCCAGAACGAGTATAACACAGAAAATGGGATAGAGGTAAAAGCCACCTGGTGGAATGTAGATGGATAAAAATATTGGATACTTTAAGTTATAAGAGCTAGTTAGAAACAAGCCTAAGCTATCGGCTGAGCCTTCATAATTAGTAAGTCTCTGCTGGCAGGAGGGACAGAAAAATCCATTTACAAGTATACGCTAAAACTAGATCCTAAGCTACAGGAAAGGGAAGCTGGAAAAGTCACTCTCATATTTGGGATCACATTGTCTGTCACCATGTAGGGCCAGGCTCCATGCCCTGCTGCCTTCCCTGGAAGATGCTCTGTTTCTGTCTTCAAACGGTAACTTAGCAACAAACCAGGCTCTTCTCTTCACTACCATTTGTGTCTTGTTCTCAAAACACCAGTCCCTGATCATAAAGGTACAATGTATTCATGGGAGAAAGGCATTTGTATTGTCTTATAAATATTATATTCCTTACATTTAGCATGTGTGTGTGTGTACTTCTATGATCACACTATATTGTAGGTCAGAGGATACTTGTGGGACTAGGCTTGGTGACAGGTGCCTTTGTCTACTGAGCCAGCTCGCCGGCTCCAATCTGTGTTTTCAAGTAGCAGGATTTCAGCCATTAAAAGGTCATGTTTATTAGATGACTACCATATGCCAAACATTGTTATAAGAGCTTTACACCTTTTACCTCATCGAATGGGCCCACAGCCTCAGGGAACTGGCTACAGAACTATCTAATAACCTAAGATCACATTCTGGTATGATCTGGAGCTAGACAGCCAAGTGATAAAATCTCCATTCACTCCTCCAGCTCTAGGTCAGTTCTTCTGGGCCCCAAGTTCTTGAGCACAGGCTGAGAATCGCAGCGCCCTATGTGTGGACTTCATGAGTTTGGCATCTAATGGAACATAATATTTAATTGAAAAAAGATCATTACTTCTAGGATTAAAGGTACAAGCCTTTAATCCAAGTACTTTGGAAGCAGAGCCAGATGGATTTCTGAGTTCAAGGTCAGCCTGGTCTACAGAGTGAGCTCCAGAACAACCAGAGCTACACAGAGAAACCCTGTCCTGAAAAAAATAAAATTAAATTAAAAATAAAGAAAAGAGGTCATCAGAACTCTCCTACGTGTTATGATCGGAATAAATGTCCCCCAAAGGACCCAGTGAAGGTTTTATCCCCAGGATGGTGATCTTGTGGTAAGCATGGGAGTTGAGATTGAGAGAGATCCTTCTTAGGTTACTGGGCGGTGCACCTTCAAAGAGAACCTTAGGACCCCATTCTCCTCTGCTTCTCTCTCCTCCCTCCTGGAATGAATTGATTTTTCTACCCCATGTTCCCACCATGCTGAGCCCCCCTTCACCAGAGGCTCGGGAATAAAGCTCCTTGATTCCAGATGGAAATTCCAGAACTATGGCCCAAATAAACCTTTTCTCTGGAATTTCACTGTGAGGAGAAACCGCTGACTAATACAGGGCTTGTAAAATTCCTGGGAGATTCCTGGCAAATGAATTTCAATCCCTGTAGCCAGCCCTTCCTGCAGCCCTCCCCTGGAGCTCCAAGAGGAGCTGGAGTTCTGTCAGAGGCCCTAAAGAGCTTCCCTCCCTCCCCCTTTTCCCCCTCCCCCTCCCTCCCTCGGATTTATGCTGGCTGGGAAGCAGCTGGCTGGGCTCTGGCTCCCAGCAAAGTTAGTGGATGGTGTGGTAGACATGGAGAACCTTCATGGACCTAGCGACTTGAGGGCTGAGTGTAGTTGTCCTCTTGCAGTGGGACACGGTCCTCAGATCTTGCAAAGAAGAGAAAGAACAAACCTCTCCACCCCCTTTTCACTTGTCTCTCTGTTTCTTCACCTCTTCTGGGTCCACATCTAGGCTTCATTGTGTGTCAGCTGTATGGCCCCTGAATAAGCTGCTTATTCTCTCTGTACCTCAGTTTTCTTACCCATGAGGCTTATAATAGTATCTATTTTGCTATGTCATGGGGATTAAACAAATATACTTTGGGGGGTGGGAGAGTGCCTTGCATATAGGAAATATTTAAGTGTATTTGTTGGTGATGTGACATTTGTTGGTGGAGGGTACGCAAGAAGGACCTCACCCTGGGTCTCTTTGTGTCTGCTCTCCAAAGCGAAAAGTTTTGGATTGAGTATCAGTGTCCAGTGCACATAATTCTAAAAGACATCCTGTCCACATGAGCTACAGAGTACAGGTATCTGATGCTTGGCTTAGGGCTGGAGATGTGTCTCATTTGGTAGGGTGCTTCTTCAAATACAAAAGGTCCTGGGTTAACATTAGTACCCACACAAACAAGGTTTGGTAGTATACACTTGTAATCCCGATACTAAGGAGGATCAGAAATTCCAGAACATCCTTGGCTACTCAGTGAGTTGTAGGCTAGCCTGGGCTACATAAGATCCTTCCTCTAAATAAGAAAAAAGAAAGAAAGAAAGAAAGAAAGAAAGAAAGAAAGAAAGAAAGAAAGAAAGAAAGAAAGAAAGAAAGAAAGAAAGAAAGAAAGAAAGAAAGAAAGAAAGAAAGAAAGAAAGAAAGAAAGAAAGAAGGCAAAGAGAAAAGGGTGTGGAGGTCCCTAGCAAGAAAGATGCCTAGAGATGCGATAAATTGCCATGGGCTAAAATGAACCCCAAATTCCTAGAAGTATTAGACAAAACTTTATGGCCTCCGTGATGGACAGAAAGGGCTTCTGTCTTGGTTTGGAGGACAGACAAGGCAGCCTAAGGTCCTATGCTACCAGAGTCTCTATTTTGCAGCAAGAGCAGAGGCGCTGACAACTTTGCTGTTGACTCCCCACGCACTGTCTTTCTCAGCCCCTGGTATTCAGTAGGTGCCCGGCAGTGGTTAAAGAAGAGAACACGTGCATTCCATCCCCGATCATCCTATTAGCTTGAGTAACACACGAACCTTCTCCCCACCCCTGCCTGCGTATGCCCAGAGCATGGTCATCCCAGGCGGGCATGCGCAGTCACTCACCTCCGCTCTCGATTTTGCACTTTGATGTTTCCATTCTCCATCATGAAGTAGTTGGCTCGATTACACTTTCCATCCTCAAAGCTTGTTGGGATCTTCTCAATTTCATACCACTTTCCAAGAAACTGCACAGACAACGAGAAGCAGAGAAAAACTGAAGGGGCTCTCTGGGGACCGGCTGACTCTTTCCCTAGAAGCAGAGCCCTTTCCAGGGGAGACCGGGCCAAATGGGGTGCATCGTTCTCAGCCAACTGGGCAAGATACTGTTTCAAGTGAGAATAAGTGAATGGATGTGCGGGTACTGCTTCTATGCCACATTCTGTTCCTCAAAGGCGCTTTATTTAGATATGTGCTTAGAGTTCTTCGGTCAAAACCTGAGTGAAATTCCAGCCTCTGTGAAAGGAAGGGATCGTCTGGTTGCTGGTTACCTTTCACTTCCAATAGCCAATAATTCTAAAAGGCATCTTTGAACTTTGTGTAATTCAGATATGTTGACTGAAGGGCATTCCTGCTTAGAGTTGGCTTACTGCGCCGATTTGTAACCTCTGCAGAGGGCACCTTGGTAATACTGTGCAAAACTAAAACTACGTGCTCTTTATTAGCCCAGCAATTTAACTTCTGGGAATAATTGTCATGCTGTAAAAAAAAATGTGCATGTATAAGGTTTATCTGTTACATTTCTGTCCGTTCCAATGAAAGGCAGGAAATAGTCCAGTGAGGGGCTGGGAAAATAAATGATAGAGTATCTATCTGATGAAAATTTAAA
This sequence comes from Phyllotis vaccarum, assembly GCA_033318265.1. NCBI lineage: Eukaryota > Metazoa > Chordata > Mammalia > Rodentia > Cricetidae > Phyllotis > Phyllotis vaccarum. The sequence continues at coordinate 196,818,716 of JARWLC010000002.1, forward strand.
AACCACCTTTTAAAAAAGGTATTATGCAATTATCTTAAAGGTATCTACAGAATAAAGAGCAAAGAGCCAGGTTTGAAGTGGGGTGGGTGTACTTAAGCTGTCTTTAGTGTAACAATAAAAGCTTATCATATAGGGTTTCCGTTGCCACAGTCACGAGCTACAAACTTTAACCAGCACAAATTTATTGACTTATGGTTCCATAATACAGACTCTGATCCTAATCTCCTTAGGCTAAAATTGAGATGTGGGCTTCTTCCCTCCAAGAGGCTCTCAGAGAGAATGGGCATCTTTGCTTTCTCCACATTTCATAGACCTGCTTTCTGGACCTAGAAGTCCTCCATTTCCAGGTTCAGCTGACCTTACACGGTGCCTTTCCGGCCCTCATTTCTTCAGCAAATCTCTCTCTAATACATCTAGGAAAGATGTTCTGCTTCTAATAATTCATGTGGTTAAATTGGGTCCACCTAGATGACCAATCTGGACATCTCAGGTCACCTCTGTAGAATCCCTTTATTTCATGGAAGGTAAGATGTTCACAAGTAAGATAACAGGTCATGGACCTCTGGAAGCTGTTATTTGGGCTACCACATTCTTAGACATATTTGCTTGTTCATATATATATATTGTCAAAGAAAAAAGTATACAATGTGCTGGTTTTACTGGTTTCTCCTGGAGAAGGAAACTGAAGAGACCAAGGAAAACTTAGCTCCTTTGGACCTTTGGTGTCTGGGTTTTGCCCACCCCCCCCCCCACCCTCTATGGTTCTAGAGATGGAACAAAACAAAGCCTGTACCAGCCAGATCTGCTATCACTGAACTACAGGCCCAGCTCTCTTCCGAATCTGTAGCATTTTAACTACTCCAGTATATTTGCCTAGTCAAAATACTAATTATAATCATTCTATAAATTTAAAAATCTGTCACTCAACAGATCAAGTTAAGCATGCATTCACCTTCATGCATTCAGAAGCATCCTGAAAATAAATGACGCTGCTGCCTCAGTCACGTGACTCTGCTCAGGCACACACCCACATCTATGACTACCCTTCTGCCACTCCTTCAGCAAAGCTCAGGCCAATTGAAAACACTGAAACTTAGCAGAAGCCTCTGTACCAGAACATGTACAGACACGCAAGACAGTGTACAGAGTGGGAAAAATCAGGAATCCAGGCCAGCACCAGCCTGGGTACAGGAGACTCTGTCTCAAACAAACAACAAAAACCTAATGAAACAAAACAACCCCATTGAACTTGACCTTCATTGGAAGTACCAAAAACAACAACAAAAAACAAGGCTAATGGGCTTCCCGAGCATCCTCAGAAAACTTCCCATTTTATAGTATGTTTAGCATAGTTCTTAACAACTCAAGAAACTTGAGCCATCCACAATTAAGGGCAAGGAAGTATGACTTTCCAGAAACAAGGAAACTCAGAGATGAGAGGTTGTCATCTTCTGTTCCCTCACGATCCCATAATTCCTCTGTAAATCTTTCTCATTACAGTCTCTATTTAAGGACAATGTGATGTCTAGAAGAGGAAGCTGGAAAAGATAAAAAAAATCACTTTTATTTGTAGATGATATATTACTGTACATGCAAAGTCCTAAGGAATTGTTTTTGAGCCATTTTGAATGTTCCTCTAAGATTAAAGGGGTGTGTGTAGTTTATTTGGTAATGGTAGTCACACTTGACTATGTACATCTAAGCTGTATCTCCAGCCTCCCCAAGAAATCTTAAAACAGCAACACAATTCGCAGACATACACTGTTGTAATAATGAGTTCTGCAAATATAAAACATGCAAGATCATTAGGTGGTGGTGCACACCTTTAATCCCAGCACTCAGGAGGCAGAGGTAGACAGATCTCTGTGAAACTCACCGACCTGGTCCACAGAGTGGGTTGCAGGACAGCCAGGACTGTTATATAGAAAAACCTTGTCTCAAAACAACAACAAAAAGATGTAAGATCAATATATGGAAGTGTTTCTATGCACGTGATGAAAAATCTGCCATTGAAGTTAAGAAAATTCCATTTATAATATCATAAAAAGTATGAAAGTATTTAGGGATAAATTTAACTGAAGAAGCTTAGGAACTTGTATTTTGAAAACTGCAACATATTGGTAAGAGAAAATGTAAATAGACGTTGGGCAGTGGTGGTGCATGCTTTTAATTTCAGCACTTAAGAGGCAGAGGCAGGCAGATCTCTGAGTTTGAGGCCAGCCTGGTCTCCAGAGTGAGACAGCCTGGGCTACACAGAGAAACCCTGTCTTGGAAATCTCAAACTAAAACAAACAAATACACAGATCATAGATAGAGAGATAGCTTATGCTCATGAACAGAATGAGTTAGGACGGCAATACTCCACAAACTGTTCTTTATATTCTCTCTAGAAATGACAAGTTGATCATAAAGTTTAAAGAAAAAACAAGGAACAGAGAATAGTTAGAAGAACAGAGTTGAAGGACTCCTACATTTTGACTAGAAATTTACGACAAATCTGTAGTAATCAAAACTGGAGTGAGTATAGACATATGGATAGAATAGAATTGAGAATTTGAAAGTAAGCCTTCATGATTTTCACTATGGCTATCAAGCCTGTCGGTGGAGAATTAGTCTTATAACAAACAGAGTCAGGATGCTTTCATGACAGAAATCTAACTTAAAATGGATCAAAGGCTTAAACTATAAAAGTCTGAGAAGACCATAGAGGTGTGAATCTTTATAGCCTTGGACTGGACTTTGCTTCTCTATAGAGACTGAGGGCTGCTGAACTAATGAGGTGCTTACTAAGCAGGAACTTAAGTCTGTAGGCCTGACCCCACAAGTACAACACAAACAAAGCAAACCAACATTAAAAACCTCGAGTCTCAAAGGATACATCGATAAAGGAAACGTCCATCAGCTGTGGTCAACTACTTTAACACATCTGAGAAGAGATTTGCATCCAGATCTGAAGAGCATCTGAGTATCAACAATTAAATTAGAGGAGACAGGGGTTTGTCTGTGTCTGTTCTGGAGTTTAGAGGTGGGACTTTTAAGGAAGTGGTTGGATGCTGAGAGCTCTGACCTAATCAATGAATTAGTTCCTTGTTGGATTTGTAATATTGGGAGATAGTAAATGGGAGGGGTCTAGTTAAGTGAAGCAGACCACTGAGTACACGCCTGGGAGAGATGGCTCCTGTTGGTTGTCTCTTTTGTCTCTGGGGACTGGCCACCCTAAGCAACCTTCTGCCTCACCATAAGCCTGTGGACCATGTGAGCCATGAAAGCATTGAGACCAGGAGGCAGAATAATCTTCTCTCTCTCAAGCTGTTTGCCTCAGCTATTTGTCACTGCACTGAGAAGTCTGAGTAATTCAGATAGAGAGACTGTTAGTGGGTTTGTGGTTTCTCCTTAAGATAATGAAAGTGTTTTAATGATGGTTGCGTAACAGCGAATATATTAAAAATCCTTGAAATAAAACCCTTTTAAAAAACAAGCCTGTAATATGCTATATAAACTAATCATAACATAATTTTTGCCTTAAAAATTCTGCTTTAGGGCTGGAGAGGTGGCTCTGCAGTTACAAGTGTTTGCTGCTCTTAGCGAGAACTGAGGTTCAAGCTCTGGCACACATGGGACAGCTCACAGTGACCTGGAACTCTAACTCCAATCCAACACTCTCTCCACGGGCATCTGCACACTTACACATGCCCACACACACACACACACACACACACACACACACACGTTTTTAAAAGATCTTTAAAAACATTTTGCTTCAGTTCTCAAAGGCCTTCTGTAAGTGAAGATGTCAGTCATAACTTTCAGGATATTTTGGAATTTTTACTTCCAGACTAAAATATAACTCAAATTTCCTGAATATTATCATAAAGGGGTTTTGTGTGTGTGTGGTTTTCCAGGCTGACACAATTAAAGGGCTCCTTAAAATATTATTGAAGAAGGCCAGTGCAGATCTTAGTGTGTGGCTTTTTTCCCCCTTACCCCAGGAACTGCCTGCTGTCTTACTCTCTCTTCTAAGCTCTGTCTAGGTCTCTAACACTCCCAACATTCACTCCAGAGTTTCAGTGACTGTGTTTCTCAAACTAAGTGTGATGCTTCCTAACAGCAACCAAAACCTTTTAAGGAGAAGGGGCCTTACGATTAGAATTGAGGCCTTCCACAGTCATGGGAGCCGCTGAGTTCTATCAGCAAATAGTTGTGTATTCCGAAGACAAATTCATATTGACAGAAAGTAAAATATCGGTCATGTGAGTATGACTGAGTAGGGAAGAAAAGGGTTGTTCTGGTTTGGATGTAAAGCTTCTCCTCAGGTTCCTGAGTTGGAGGTTTGGCCCTGATGTGCCTCATTCTAGGAAGAAGAAGCATTTATGGCGAGCTAGTTATATTGTAGTTAACAAGAAAACACCCCTGAGGGGGACTTCTGGCCTTTCCTAGGTCCCACCTCAAGTTATCTGACAGGAAGCCTAGTTTTGAACCCTGTGTGTGTGTACTAGCTGTGTTGCTCGAGAAGAACATTCAACTTTTCTCTCTGTGGGACAAGAATAGTGAACCAGCCACAGTTAATGGCCCTATTCACATCCCCTAACCTCATCCCTACCTCCCCATAGCTGTCATGGACAATTCCCATACACTGACAGCTCATGTTTGCCACCCTTTGCTCTCCCCTGTCAGGACCATGGGAGCGCCTATGGCCTGTTGACATCCATCTATGGAGTAAGCTGAGGTACCATAGACTTACTTCTCCCTTTTCTGGCCTCAGAGACTGCTTCAGGGGAACCCAAACGAGGGTAAGTGTCTTTCCCGTTGGGAGCACAAAGGCCCTTATACTCACAGAAAACACTAGGAATGTTAAACATGCAGAGTTGTCTTTTCAATAAAAAGATGTATAATCTGTTTTCCACCCAGAAGGCTGGGGATAGAGGTGGTAATAGCCTAGGTAACCCCTGTGCTATCTGTAGGGTCAAGCCATACATTACTCCCTAAGCTTCTTCAACCAGGACCGGAGGTGATTAATAGTCTAGGTGACCTTTGCACTGTATGTATGGTCATAGGTTTTCCCCGAACTCTCACAACCAAAACCAGAATGGCTAATAAACTAGATGACTTCCATGCTGTCTGTATGATGCAGACCACCCAACATCCTCTGCTAGTCTCTCTATTGAGCCCATCTTCATGGAAGAAGCCACTTTGAGCAGATTTCAGTGTAGTTATGCATCTCTGTGCCCACAAACTTGTGTTACACCAGGAAATTACTTTTCAAGATCCTCTGTGTTTTAATATGACTAAAAAAAACTGGTGTCAGATTCTAGAAGTTTGAACCAGCACCGGCTACTGAGTCGTGTTGAGCTGAATTTCCTTCCTGCAACACAGGGATTGTTACTCTGCTGGCCTGTGTCTGCAGAGACACACACCACCCATTCCGCTGCCTCCTCCGGGGGCTGCCACCACCACCACCACCACCACCACCACCACCATGGCCACCACCGCTCCGTCCCACTCCCTGAGGCTGGCTTTGGAGATAAAGAAAGAAGGCTTAGCATGCTCAAGACAAAGGGGAGGTTTGAGTTACCATACCTTTTCCACACTAAAATTCTCTTGCGCTGGAGGAGATGGGCATTTCCCAAGATGGAAACTTTGTCCCTTGGCTGCAGTAAAGAGGCTTGCCAGTGTGGCCAGGAGCAACAGCGCGGTCACCATCTTGGGTCTGGGTGGCTTCAAGAGAGGCCTGGAGAAAAACAAGGTAGCTGGAGTTGTCTGGGTCTCCTGAGGACTCACAGTGATGGAGAATCCTTGTGGGCCTGTTCCCTCAGCTGGCATTCTCCTCAGCACTGAGACGCTGCCAGCCCGGCCAACCCGTAACAGTAAGGCCTCAGAGCACCAGCACCTCTTTGTATGAGCATCTCTTGCTGGATTAGCCGCCTTTGTGGACCCGTACCTTCCCATCCCCTATTGAATATTTCTCCAGGGTGGGTACCCTTTCCAGTTCTCCTCAGAATCATCTCACGGTCTTGGAAATGTCAGGCTCAGTAGGTGTTTGTTTCTGGAGCAAAAATAATGTGTATACAGAGAATAGACAAAGAGGTACACTGAAAGATCAAAGGGTCTGTGGATAAAAAAATAAAACTCAAATCCAAATTATGGACAACATTAAGTGTTCTGTAAGAGTCATAAGGGAATGCTCCCCGAATTCTTAGTCTTTACTTGCCAACATCTTGCTGGCCTGACCTATCTCCCCAAGCTTGGTCCTGGAATCTTAACCAAGAGCAGCAGGTGGGGGACCTATTGTTACTCTCCAGTTCTGGCTCTGCCACTACTAAGTGTAACTGCACAAGGTAGGCCTTTGCTTCTTGGCTTATAAAGTAGGACGAATAGAGACAATGCCCATCTTGTGAATTTTTATGAAAATGAAATGAGATAAAAATAAAGCCAGAGATGGTGATAAAGGGGTCTACTGGAGGGACTTGGGTGGGACAACTCTGGAGTCCACCAATTTCATTCCAGACCATCTCCAATGACAGAAGAAGACACCCCCCCCCAAGAGGGAGGGAGGAAGAGAGAGAGAATATTTAGAGTAGTGGCTGACACTAAGCAGGTGCTCAATAAATATTAGCTTTTCATTTTATTTATTTGTTATCTATTTATTTATTTATTGACAGCCTCTCACCACTAGCCTGGATAGACCATAACTTGTTTTGTAAACTGGGCTGGTCTTACAGAGATCTTCCTACCTCTGCCTTGTGAGTACTGGGAATTAAAGACACATGTCTCTTCACCCAGTTAAACACTAGCATTGATATTATGAAAAGCAGAAACAGAATTATAGTTCCCAAGTGTTTTTTCTGTTCATTGAAGGTGATTTTCAGAAAGGATGTGCATTTAATCAGAGAAGGTCTGTCAGCTCATGTGAAAGAGCACAGTATCATTTTAATACAAACGTCCTCTGGTGGTCACACCGGCTCTGGGGAGGGACAACGGATAGATAATGATGGCTGTCAGTGCAGGCTACGGATGAACACTTTGGGCTTCTCTCTGCCTCCTTCCCCTGACATGCCTTCTCTCTGTTCCCTTTTAGTGACTCCTTAACTCTCACTGCATACGAGCTATTTCCAGCTCGCTGCCTTTCTCTTCAAGATGAAGGTGACCGAGTCAATGTGAGCAAGATGTTCTCAGATCCAAGCATTGAAAAGGATGTGTCATAACAGAAGTAATTATAACCACTTCATTATGAGTTTCTGAACCTCCAAATAACTTTAATAATCAATAGCTTTTTTTTCCTGAAGGTTTTGTTGCCTGATTTTCAAAAGAACAGTTATGTAAGGAGTGTGAGCTGCCAGCTGGGGCGGGTTGGGGAGGGGGTGTTGCTGAAGTTCTCTTTAGCAAATCTGTGGAGGGACCACCATCATTAAGTCCTGGAGGCTCCCTCTCCCATTGCTGTACAAACAACACCTGTGTTTTTGACATTTCAGAGGGCGGAGTGTTTGTAGAAGCCTAACCTAAACTCATAAAACTTTGCAACCATTCTCAAGGGCTTCTGGAACCTTCGTAGCTCTGCCCAAAAGGTTTAAGTCAATGGCATTTCCCAAGCACTGGACTTTGAATGTGGCGCATAGTATTACTCTACTGAGTTTCCAAACAGCTAGGACCTTAGGGGATATCTACAGAGCACTCCTCACCCTGTCAGGTGTGCAGGTGTGGAGACAGGCCTGGAAGGGAGCAGGACTGTGACACAGCCAGCTCTCTACCCATAGCCTCTCTGTCATGCTTTCTCTGTCTCTCTTTGTGCCTTTTAATAAGTGCGTGCCTGTGAGACCTGAGGAGGCTTGACTCACCATGTTACAGCAATAACAAGCGAGTCCCAAGTCTAACTGACAAATGTCTGATTACAAGATGTTCTCTTGTGGGCTGAAACATAACCTTAAGTTCATGGGAAGATTCAGAACAAGGCTAACTCTCCTTGACAACATACATGTTTGAGTTTTCTTTCTACAGCCGAAAGACCTTGAGAGGGTAGAAACTGATTTCCCATGCTCCTTCCATTTGGGTTCCCTTAACACTGACAGAGCATGCTACTGGCATGCATGGATAACTCTGGGTAAAAGATGCATGATTTACGATGCGTATTTTCTTATTGTCTAATGTCACAGGAAGATCATCTTGGTGAGGTTACTTTTAGAAATAAGCATAACTACAATTTCAGCTGACTGTTAAATAATTTGGAGGTAATTCTTCCAAGGCTGAAGTGAACCCTGGGTAGTCATCAACTGTGGGTACACTGTGGACCAAAAATCTGAGCCTCTCCATGGGAAGCGCTGGCCCACATACCCACAGTGTGATCTACACCAAAGCCCCAGCATCTCATGTAGAAGCCACCTGTGCTGAAACTGACCCTGTTCTCTGTAAGGTCACTTGCTTAGCTTAATTCTTAGTATTCTTGTATGACCAGAACTTTAGCCCAAGTCTCCAAGAGCACATGTGTGTCACCAGGCCGCAGTCCCTGACCTCAAGAGTCTGAGATTTCACGTGGCATAATACAATATTTACATGGGTGAATAGATTTTAAGAACAAACAAACCCATGTAGCCTTCGGATCGAAGAAGAGCCACATCTCTTTTGTTCCATATTTCCTTTCCTTTCCTCCTTTTTTCTACATAGTCCAGGCTGTCCTCGGTAACTCAGGCCATCTTACAGTTTGTGTGTCTGCTTCCCCAGTGTGAGGGTTAAAGGATTGCACCATCACACCCAGAAAGTCACATATCTAAACACACAGTTTTGTGTCCAGCTGTACCCTGCTCTACTCACACAATCAATTCCTGTTTTTAGTCGATCTTACCGTCAGGTGCAGTTGAATCACTCTAGAGAATTCTACTGGTGCTGTCTTGGCACACAGTCAATTTTCTCACAGTCTCCTTTGGTTAGGGGAGGAGGGATAGGAGAAGTCATCTGGGCAAGTACCGGCTTAACTACCCCTCTGACACCTGGAAACTGTGCCAATAGCACCTACCTTATAGATCTAGAGAGAAAGCCATCCATCTGTACCTACTGGTAGAGCTGAAACGGGACAAAGCAAAGTCAAAGCATTCTCTATTTTAAACATCATTTTTCCCAAGTGAAAGTTGCAACTATGTACATACCTTTTTTATTAAGACAGCAGCAGTTTTCAGAACCCTCCAAGTGAGGAGCCTGTTTTGGTGCCCGGCTTCTCCCAAGTCACTTTATAAGCTCCCAGCAGGCCATTGCCCTTTGATAGTCATGCATGCCACACCCCCCACAGCTCAGGAAGAGTGGGCCTCAAAGCCAGCTCTGTATGAGGCACAAAGATGGGATGCTGTGTCTATCCCCTCCCTTAATTTCCTCCACAGCTGCTCCCTGAAGAAGAAACAATGAGATACTGTGTGTGTGTGTGTGTGAGTGAGAGAGAGAGAGACAAAATGCATTTTCATTCAAAACATCTTTTTTTGCTTTGTAGATTTTCTAACTTGAAATCTTTTCTGCCCTTGTAAGTTCCAGCAAGTTGAGTTTGTATTATGTTTCCAAACATCTGGTGTTTATTTTTCATTTTTGTGTAAATGAAAAAAAAAAAACAAACTATTTCATTTCCTGAATGGAAAAAGAATACTGAACCCCACGTAGTCCTGGACAGGAATTTGACAGGTAATAGGGCCAGGTTTGGGGATCGAGTTGGCTTGCAGTGAGAGCCAAGGGGGGGGGGGGGGCGTTGCTGCAGTGAACACCAGTTTCTTCATTGTGAGATAGAGACAGGCATGGTCTTCACTAGAAATGAATACGTAAGGGACATATCAATTCTATACCTGGTGGGGTCAAAATTGAGAGCATCATGTATCTTCCGGATCTCCTCTCTCTCCACTCTTTGCAGCACACCTACCTCCCTTGCATGGCTTAGAGCTGGAGAGGGAGATAGAGTTTAAAAGGGGGATTTTTGGCTCGGTCACATTAGGGCATACCACAGACCTAATACACCCAGATGACCACAGACTTAGAAACCGTGCCTCTGCAGTGTGGAGAATGAACGAGTAGGAACACGGAACATTCCAACTTAAATTATACAGTTTAACTGCTAACCAAATTCACTACTCAGATCTTCAGACCTCAAAGTAATCTGTAGACATAGCTACATAGGCTGTCTCAGACGGGCCTCTGCTTTGATGGATTGCTCGCTCCGTAAGGACATTTCTCTCCTGCATATCTATAACTTTATAATAATTTTCAGCCAAGGGCTGCTAAAGACACATCTTACTGTAGATGGGAGAGAGAACAGGAGAAGGAGCTTCAGGGACTGAACTAACCTGCAGGTTCCTACATGCTGTTCAGACCTAAGGCCTCAGAGATGAGGCAGTTAGGAGTTTCTGTGATGTTACATCCAAGTAGAACATGTTCAACCACTGATGTTGATAGGTCACTGCTAGTCCTATCTAGGGACTGAATCTGTGTTGCTAAGGAATGATGCTCAGACATCCTTTCCCTTAGTATCCATGGAAAGGCACAGGGCTATGAACCAAGACAAGGAGTCTAGGCCATGCATTGCCACCACCTTGCCACAGGCCTTCACAATGTTCTTTTCTGGTCCCAATTGCATTCCCCTTCTGTGTTAGCATCCTCTGGTCAGCACATGGTTCCTAGTGTTGAAGGAAAAGACGGGACCCAGCAGAACAGAAATGAGAAAGGAAGCTGGGAAGGATCATACACCTTGGGGACCATTAAGCCCCTTGGGTCCCATACAGCACCTGACATCTGTTAGTGCCAGGAGACACCTGGCTGCTCTCTACCAGGGCCTTAGGACTCCTGGGAAGCAGCAGAACCCCCAAGTTGTCACTTCTCCATGTGTGTATAAAGCATGAATCTAAGTAATCTTATCAATAAAAACCAGGAGTCAGATATCAGGATAAAGCTGAACGATCAGAGAAGCAAGGGAGCAGATACAATAACTTCCTACCTCTCTGAATTCTCCGACCAAGATCCTGTCTTAGGGCTGAGAGCCTGTTTCCACCCTGCCTTATCACTTCCTGTCTCCACTCAGCCTTATCACTTCCTGTCTCTGCCTACCTTTGTCACTTCCTGTCTCCTATCTGTACAGACCTCCAGACCTCTATGGTTAACTAGTGGCTAGTTCCACCCTTTGATCTCCAGTCAAACTTTGTCAGAACACAAACAAAGCATTACACAACATCTCCCCCTGTTTGTCTAAATAAAAAGCAAAGGTTTAAACTAACATAGAAAAACGATATAAAATAAGTACAATAACTATATATAAATATATACAGGCAATGATTATATTAACAATGTCCAGTCCATTAGCATTTGACAAAGTCCGAGAAAACATTCAATATCTATCCTATTTTGATAAGTCCAAAGTGTTATACCTAATTCACCTTAAATTCTAACTTGCATTACCAACCAAAAACTATCTTTTGATGTCTTTCAAACTTATACACTTTATACCTCTTTAGTGAGGGTCTTTTATAGCCATCAGAGATCTGGAAGGATATATTACCTGAGTAAACAAGAAGTGTAGAGCAAACAACTTCAAAAATAAGAAATGACAGAAATAACTGGCTGCCTGGACAGTCACACAGGTTTCTCTACAATGTTGGGGCATCCATCTTCAGTCTGTAGGCCTAGAATATTCGACTGACTTATCTGTGAAGCAGGAATTTTGAAGGACTTCCCTGCCTTGTCTTGGCAAAGTTTAGGAGTCACTTTCTTTTGTGTGTCTGGCTTGTCTAATTTGGACAGCACATTGTCAGCAGTTGAGTCAAGGGCAGTATTTTGCCCAGTTGCTAACTTTTCTACAAAGAAAGCAAATTCTATATGGGGTTTCCACTATGCCTATTATCTTCTCTGAAGTAGATTAGTGCTGCCAGGAGCAGACATATCTCATTATTACTTAATAAAAAGAGAGAGAGAAAAAGACAGAGAGAGATAGACAGAGAGAACCTTATGTTATTAAAACATCTTAAATGCCATATTCTCTAGATCTCTGAAGTGTTTGAAGACCTCTTGCCTGTTGTGGGATTCAGGTGTCAGCTGATAAGGTCAAAAGACACTTATCCAGGGTCCTGGGCCCCTGAAGGGGGCATGGAAACCCCATTGAAAAGAGGCTTCTGGAACATGAGACGTGCTCTTCCTGGTTCCTGGCTATTGGGGAGACAGGATTGGAATCCATCGTCTGTCCATCACTTGTCCACCGGTCCAGACTCCAGTCCCTGTTCAGGTGCTACTATAAACTGTTACCTGTACCGTGAGTGTTGGTTTATATTTTAATAAATATCTATTCTGTATTGGTGCCTTCTGAGTACACTCCGCCCACACTTGCCTGTCTAAAATATATCTGTTTGACCTTGAAAACATACCTAACATGACTGCAAGTTTGATTGTAATAGGTGACTATTAACCTGTATTTCTTTATTATCCTGCATAGTCTGTAATAATAACTTTTAAGAACTAGAAATTTACATTAAATTATTAGATGAGCTATATAGGTACAATACCTTAAAAAAGAATAGAAATGAATGTATAGTATGTTCTTTAAAAATAACTTAAATTTTTATCAATATACAAAAATCCTTATCAATGTAAAATATTTAAAATTAGTAGTTGCTTTTTTGGTTTAAAAGTAGATTTGATAATCTACTCTTTTATAATATTTCTATATTCCCCATTTTTCATTTTAGTATAAGATCCCTGAGTCTAATCTGTGTTCATATTTTTCCTGACCATTCCAAACCTCCCTCCAAACAATGACAAATATCTATAACCCAATGAACAACCAAAAACCATCCACCCCACCTCTTAGGAATGTGGGTATCATGTTTTTTAAAATGACTTCTTGCTGTCTGGGGAGTACAGCATCTTTAGATGACCCTGGGGTGGGGGTGGGGATGGGGGCCTGGGATAATTGACAAGTACTGGGAGAGCTAGTTGTATTATTTGTTATCCAGTCTCTTCATAATAGAAAAGTACAAGGCTTATGTCAAGTCCTGGGTAGAGTAGTCTGTGAGGCTGGACCATCTCAGATAGATCACCTCCAAATTGTCCTGAGCAGTTTATTTTCCAAAGCTTAGTGGTGTTACTATAGTCAAGGTGGAATCATCATTGTGGGGCACCATCCTCCTTTTGGAGACTTCAAAGGTCACTGTAGGCATGATCATGGTTCACTGAAGAAGACTTCAACATTTTAAATGTCATATGCAGCAGATTTCAAAGAAACTAATGGACCATAATTTGTTATGTACATCCAGAGTAGAAAAACTTAATTTTTAGTTACCTGATAGAGACTCAAGCCCAAAATCATATACAGGAAGCTAAACGAAGTCTTTTTCTAGAATTAGTACTCTATATGACCATTAATATCATAACAAAATGTTTAATATATATTGATTATATAAATTCTGAGATAATATTTATACCTTAAAAAATACTTAAAGAGTCAAAATAAAACCAAGGGATCATGAGATTAGTAGCAATAGAATATCCTTTTAATTGTGTTTTTTCTTCTGCCCCATATCAGGTGGCTCTTCTGCCATACATTTAGGATTTTCCTTTAACAAGCATGCTTAGGTTTAGAGAAGGAGAGCGCCACACTCCAACTCCAAAGCCAGCTTTAATTTTTAATTAAACAAGGACTACAAAAAGATAATTTGCATTATGTGTCTGTAGAGAACAACAGAAACAGACATTTTGAAATATTTATGAAATTTTATCCTATTGGAAATGTGATATACCAATATGCCAAGTTACTCCTTTTCTTTGGGTGATTTATCTTTTTTCTTCAGACATCTAATTTGTCTAATGGTCTTCAGATTCCTTACCTGAATGCCTTCATTCTTCTGGAAAGACAAAAACAAAACTCTGCCACAACCCTAACTTCGGGGAGTTTCTTTTTTGGCACGTTATATCTGATCAAATGAAAAGAATTTGTTAGTCTTATAAGTTAGTTTAGATTGAATGGTGACATTGGCTGATAAACTGTCACCTCTTCTAATCAAGAGGTCTCTCTTGTTCACAGTTAATCCTTACCAATTCTGTTGGTATTCATAGCTTTTCTTCTCTTGTAGAAACAAAAGCAAAACCTCTTCTCCAACATAACACACACCCTGCTTTCCATTCTGAGGTTAACACACCTTTAAAGTATATAGTCTGATATAATTCTCTCTGAAGCTATCATTCTTTTCTCATTAGCATTTGGAAAATTTGAAGTTAATAAAGACTTATGCAATCTATCTTTGGGGGTCTTTATTACCCTTTCTGCTATTAAGCGTATTTTTTAGAGTTGAACTAGATCTTTCTATGACTGCTTGTCCTGAAGGATTGTGTGGTATACCTGTAATATGCTTTATATTGTAATATGCAAAACACTTTCATTTTACTAGAGATGTATGCCAGAGCATTGTCAGTCTTAATTTGTACAGGTATTCCCATAATGGCCATAACTTCCAACAGATGTGTGATTACAGAATCAACCTTTTCAGAACTCAAAGCAGTTGCCTGTTGAAATTCAGAATATGTATCTATGGTGTGGGGGGTGTACATATTATAATTTCCCGAACTCTTCAAAATAAAACATGCCCATTTACCAAATTTCATTTATTGGAGTACCTTTTGGGTTACTTCCTGTAGGTGGTGGAGTTTGGTTATACAAGGAACAAGGACATTTTCTTGGCTTGTTGCCAAGTGATGGAAAAGTCTTTTTTCAACCTTTTGCTATTGACATGGTGGTTTTTTTGTTTGTTTTTTTTGTTTGTTTTTGAATTCTGAGGCTTCTAGCACATTTCCTACCAATAGCTGATCAATTTCATCATTAGCTTGTGCTAGAGGGCCTGGTAGACCATATGGGTTCTAATATGTGTTATATATGGGATAATTTCTATTTCTGATTTCTTTCTTGTAACAGAATAAATAACAAGGACAATTCTGTATCATCTGGAATAAGTTCAGCAATTTCAATATGTAAAACAACTCCTTATGCATATTGAAAGCCAGTAACTATATGAGGAGGTTCTGGAATATCTAATACCATGAGAATAGCATATAATTTTTATTTTTTAAAAGAATTATAAGGGCTTTGAGCCACTTTATTCTTTGTATCCAGGCAACATTGGGTGATGGATGCTGGGGCAGCCTTGTGGAGGAGTTAGAGGCGAACAGAGGAAGTTGGGATGTGAACAAGGGCTACCTGGAACACAGGACAAGAAAGCACCAGTATTCTGCCAGGAAAGAGTTCTCTGGCCACTGTGTACAATAGCTGAGTCCTGAGTCTGCCTTGAGCTTCATAAAAGGGTCATCCTCTTAACATGCTAAACAGCTACCCAGAATCACCAGGCCTTTTTTCTCTCTTCCTTCTTCTAACAGGCTCAGGACTTGGATTTTGCTGAAATTCAAGTCTAGTTTGACCAAGCACCTTAACGCTTATTACAAAAGGATGATGCTTCTCTCCTGAAGTTCAGAGATTTCAGTTCTCAGCTGGCCAACAGGGGCCACCCTCTCCAATACACACACACACACACACACACACACACACACACACACACACACACACCCCAGAGAGAGAGAGAGAGAGAGAGAGAGAGAGAGAGAGAGAGAATATGCAAATGCAGTAAGGCAATTTGTTGGGAGACTCAGCACACTTCTTGAATCAAACAATTAAACTGCCAAAAAAAAACCCAAAAAACAAAAAACAAACAAACAAAAAAAAAAAAACTCAGGCAAAATTCTTTTCTAAACAGATAACTTGATGTTGGGAGACAGCCTTTCTAGTTACCAAGTAAGCCCTTGAGAATAGACCTTGGAAACAGCATAACATCAAATTCTTCTTGTATCAAAACAAGCTGTGAGGACAGGATGCAGTTGGAGGTCGATCTGTCTCTCTGCCTGGATCCGAGTTACTATAGTTCACTAGGAAATTGTTTGGACCCTGGAAAAGCTCCAGATCCTGCCTTGGGGAGCCCATCCTCCTTGGCTTCTTGCAGCTCTTCCTTTGTGACCAGAAGATGGCTTCATGACCACATGCTGGGCCACACTGCTCATATTGTTCCCTTCAGAGCACAGAAGAGAACCCATGCTCACCATTTCTGGATTCAAGATGAACATCTGAGGCTGAGGACCTGCATGCAGAAGCACCTTTTCACCCTCCTTCCTCACACATGTTGTGTGATAATTTGTGTTCTGACAAAGTTTTCCTGGAGAGCAGAGCTAGCCACTAGTTAACCATAGAGGTTTGGGGGTCTATACAGACAGGAAACAGGAAGTGCTAACGCTGGATGGAGGCAGGAAGTGATAAGGGTAATTTGTGTTCTGACAAATAAAATTTTCCTGGAGAGCAGAGAGCAGAGCTAGCCACTAGTTAACCATAGAGGTTTGGGGGGGTCTATACAGGCAGGAAACAGGAAGTGCTAAGGCTGGATGGAGGCAGGAAGTGATAAGGGTAGGCAGAGACAGGACAAGATCTGGGTCTGTTTTTGGTCAGAGAATTGGGAGAGGTAGAAGTGACTGTGGGTACTCTCCCTTGCTTCCCTGACCTTTCAGCTTTTACCCTGATATCTGACTCTTGGTTTTTATTGATAAGATTAGATTTATGCTTCATCTGTCACCCAAAGACCTATGCGGAAAAGGTTTCTGAGCTGATTCTAAAAGGAAAATTGAGACGTTGTCAATTAGTAGGGATAGACCCAGCAGAAATTGTACTACCTTTACTGATGCTGAAATTTCCTATTTATGGACAGGAAGTGAGCATTGGCAAAGAGCTTGCAATAATTTTTGGGGGGAGATTAACACCAAATATTTCAAAAGCAAGAGCATTCAATTTATAAAGAGATCTGACTGGATCCTTTCTCACATTGTACAGGGAACACTAATTTCTGGAGCCCCTACATTTTATAGTGATGCAAACAAATCACAAAAGGCAAATTATAAATCAGGATTTTGACAGTGAGTGGGTGGTCCCCACAGGGAGTCTCCTCCATCACAGGTAGGAAGGTAGGTTTCATGGCTAAACCAGACGAACTAAAGGGGGAAAGATGAGGAAAACAGTCAGGAATAGAGAAGCAGAAAAAAGCCAGAGCTGTAGCTAGGAGGTGGATGTGAGCCTGCCTCTTACTCTACGTCCCTTCCTTGGAAAACCTTCTCCTTCTTCCTGTCATAGCAACCTCCATCCCCTATCCTTACAGATGAGGTAGTACCTCCTTAGTAGACTTAAATTCCTAAATAAAGCCCAACTTGCTACCGACAGAGTGAAATTGGTAACACTACACTTTATAAACAGTGGAACGGCCTCCAGAACCTCAGTGAATCCGACATGTACCAGAAGCTGAGCGCTCTATTTTTTCCCCTCAGAACAATGAGGCATTCTTTTTCCTGATCAGGACCTTCTCCTGCAACACCCCCTGCCACAATGTCCCCATCCCTTCCTTCCTCCATGACCTTGCTCAGTTGTCACTTTTCTTTAAAATGCTGTCCTGATCTTTCAAATACTACTCACGTGACTGGCACTTTGCCTGCTCCATTGCATCCTTCACACTGTAACCCCACTTTGCCTGCTCCATTGCATCCTTCACACTGTAACCCCACTTTGCCTGCTCCATTGCATCCTTCACACTGTAACCCCACTTTGCCTGCTCCATTGCATCCTTCACAATGTAACCCCCTTTGCCTGCTCCATTGCATCCTTCACACTGTAACCCCCTTTGCCTGCTCCATTGCATCCTTCACACTGTAACCCCCCTTTGCCTGCTCCATTGCACCTTTAGTAAATCCTCACCTCACACTATAACCACATTCATGTTTTTCTGTCGTGTTTTCCTGATAAAATGTAAGCCCTACAAGAGTAGGGCATTTGTCACATTGGTCTTCTGCTCTGTGTCCCGTGGCTACGCAGCATATAGCTCATGATTCCTAAGAACTTAGTTGAATGGATACTACCTCTAGATTTTAATGGATGGTCAAAGATATAAAACAAAGAGCTGGAGACAATATTCTAAAGGCTTCTATTGGAATTAATTGCCAGAAAAGCATTGACATCTCAGTTTGTATCTTTTTTCATCTAAGTCATACTTTTTTTCTAGGAATTGTTGGTCATTGAAAGATACATAATTAGCTTCTCTTCAGTGTCACAGAAAGAATTCTTCCTTCTACTCAAAACTCAAAATTGCAACAATCACAAAGACCTCAGTTGGAGTTCAGTTACAGTTTTACCTAATAGGAAGAGATTTCAGGATGCTGGTGGGGAGAGAGGCCGGCATTCTCCACAGAGCAGGGCAGACTGCCTCCAGAACCTCAGTGAATCCTAGGAAATTAAGGATCCGTGACAGAGAGTCCGGTATGGTCTCTCACTGGCTCAGAGTCAAAAAATTTCAACACACTTGACCAAACCACTGCGAGACTGCCTGCAAAAATGTCTACTCCATTTTCTGAGAAATATCTCTTAAAAAGTATTAAAACTGCTGCTAGGCCATGCTTAAGGTCAAGGCATGTGTCTTAACCTTGTACCCTTTGATCTTTTGATCTTGCTAGTACTTTCTCCTTTAGAAACCTAAACAAGAGCTTTCACTAACCACTTTGAGATTTACAAAAAGGAGTTCTCTAGGCAAGAGAGATAATTCTGTACTTAATTTTAAAACTTTACTTGTTCCTTAAACTTACTTATAAGTGACACTTTTAGAATAATATAATTTCAAAAGCTACAAATCACATGTGTAGCTACTGCTAGGTGCACATCTTGCTTTCCGCCCACCCTGCCTCTGCGCGCCTGCCCCTTGCTTAATAAATTCCAACTTTGCTTTATACTGACTCATCCTGAAGTTCTTTCCTCTGTGAGAAGATCGTGGCTTCACCCAGGGAGGCAAGAGATGCTTCTGGCTACACAGTCAGCATCGCATCGCAGAACTGCATCTTCTCATGGCGTGGTACTTCCTGGGGAAAGCTGAAACTGAGGCATTTCCTCAAGCTGACACTGGCCTTTTGGGGGATCGTGTTTCACTCTAGCTCTTGCTTCCAAGGCTCTCTTGCCCTGACTCTGGTTCTCCTGGGAAAGTTTAGAGAGTTAAGAAAGTTCAGACAAGCAGCTTAGTTTGTCTTGGTGCGTGGAGTCTGAGTACTTGGATCACACTCTCCCTGTGTAACTTCCCATATTCATCTCGGACTCCTCTCTTACCTCAGGCCTCTTTCTTCTTTCAACTTATTACCCCCACCCCTCCACCTCCCACCCCACACTCCACACCCCTACCTCCTGATCTTCCATTGAGTTTGATTAGGGCAAGCTCCATGAGTGTCGGTGGGGAGTTATTTACTTGAATGAAGGCCACTTACCATTGACTACACCACTGAGCCCCCCCCCCCCCCCCCCCCCCCCCCCCCCGCTCATTTTCCCCTCCACCATTACCAGCCTAGAGCTCCTGGGGAGGGGAGGGGCTTCACAGGTCTTGTCCCTCCCCAGTCCAAGATGAAATGCTGAGGGTCTCAGTCTCAAAAAGCACTTTGTTTTGAAACTCTGAGAAAACCAGAATAAACTGGTTTGAGGACTAATTTAATCGAACAGTGAATGGACAAACCTCTCTCTGCTAGCTTAGCTACAAACACCATTGTTCTGTGTTCTCTGCCAACTTTGGTAATGAATATGCTCTTATGTTTGTTTGTTTGTTTTAAGGATTAGAGATGACTTCATTCTGCCCCAAACCTCCAACACCTTCAATTTGATCTGGCACAGGCATGCAATGGGAGATGTTTGACACCAGGCTTTTGCCTCTGGTCAGAAGGCTGAGGAAGAATCCAACTATCTTTGTTACCTAGTCACAGCCCTCTTCCCTATTGGTCTGCTTGTCAGGGGGGTCTAACTCCTTGCCCCTTATAAATGCTCATAATTCCACAGTTTAGACCTAAGCATTGCCACAGTGTCATTTATTCTAGGTTTTTCTGTGTAAAGCCTAATATACAGATACACTCTATCTGGTGTTCTGAAACATACTTTGTTAAGGTCATAGCACATCGCTAAATCAATGCACAAAGAGCTATCTCACTCACTTGCTGGTCCTCCTCCCCGCCCCCAGCACATTTCTTTAGAAACATGCCCTGTGGTTCTAAAGAAAAATGTCTCTGACTGGGTGATCTTTCATCACACAGGTGACTGCCTTAGTGCTTCCATTATAAAACCTGCAGCAAAGATGATATTATTATATTTGGTGAACACTTTGTTGCAAGAAACAAAGAACTATCTTACCTCTCAAAGAGAATGTCTCCCAGATGAAAATATCTCCATTGCTTAATAAGTGGGTCTGGCTCTCTCAGTTACCAGAGCCTCCCTCTTTGCCCTGATAAATTGATTTTTCTTTCATCGGTTAAAGGGGAGGCACAGTTATACTGTTCATGTGAAAACCAGTCTGAGAGGTTTCATTGTCTTCCTGGATCCCAACCCGCCCTATGAAGTGTCACTTTCTGCTTTGTGTTTCCACGGCATGTCTTATTGCATACTCACACCATGTCAAGCATCATCCTCATGACCCTCCTGAAGTGTCCAGTCCTTCAAACAGGGGCACCTGGCAAATGCACAGTGTTTACTAAGTGTTACCACACAGCAAAACAAGTAACAGAATGCTTTCATTTTGTTATTTTGCATGATTTACTGGAAAAACCTGTTTCTAGTTGTGGTGTGGCTTAGCTCTGGCACACACCTTTAATTCAAGAGCTTTCTGTTCGAATATTGTAAATAGAATTAAATAAATTCAGCCATAGGTCAAGAAGTGGAGCAAGCAACCAGCTGACAGGAAGTGAACAAGAAAAAAACTGAGAAGGTAAGAGGGAGTCCGGAAGATGGACAGAGATGCACAGGAAGTAGAAGGGAGGGACTTTGAGAGGAGGTCATCTGTCTATGTATCTATGTATCTATGTATCTATGTATGTATGTATGTATGTATGTATGTATCCATCCATCCATCCATCCATCCATCCATCCATCCATCTATCCATCCATCCATCTATCCATCCATCTATCCATTCATCCATCCATCCATCCACCATCCATCCATCCATCCATCCATCCATCTATCCATCCATCTATCCATTCATCCATCCATCCATCCATCCACCCATCCATCTATCCATCCATCTATCCATTCATCTATCCATCCATCCATCCATCCATCTATCCATCCATATATCCATCCATCTATCCATCCATCCATCCATCCATCCATCCATCCATCCATCCATCCATCCATCTCTTTTGAGACAGCACAGTGTAAAAGCCTTTTTCTGGACATTGGCTGAGGAGGAAGATCATCTGGGTGCTTTCTCTGCCTCTCTTAGCTAGCTAGCTGTCTTCTCCCAGCTGGCATCAAATGTCAATAGTTCCTCAGCTAGTGGTGGGGTTTTGAGTCCACTCCCTGCCTCCATTCTGGAGTCACATTAGGAGTAAGGATGACATCAATTGCTCATTGAGCCTTCCGCCTTTTTAATGGAAGCCAGGACTTCCAGCAAGCTAGGTAAGTGCTCTGCCACTGAGCTGTATATCCAGGCTCTTCACTGTAGTAGTGAGATCCCAGGCGGATCTTCTTGGTCCCGGGAGGCCAGAGGCCCAGACCCACAGGCCTGCCACGCCAGACCCCTTAGCCGTCCACCACTGTTCAGGCCCCAGAAATGACTCAGACGCTTATATTAACTTCATGCTGTTTGGCCTATGGCTCAGGCACATTGCTAGCTAGTTCTTACTTCTTAACTCAACCCATTTCCATTAATCTGTCTACACCTGGCCCGTGGCTCACCTATGTTCCTTACATGTTGCTCCTTTGGGCTTTGGGCTTGGTCTGACTGACTCTACCCTGCTTCTCCTACCTATTTTGATTCTTCCTCCTACTTTTTCTATGGTGCCTGTCATGGGCCAAAAAACAGCTCCTTTATTTAAAGATTGATATTCACAGCATAGAGAAAGGCATTCTCACATCACTTCACAGTCCCTCAAGAGCCCTGAGGGCTGAATTGTCTGTGACAGACCTGGAAACCAGTGTTCCAGACTTCTTAACAAAAGTCACTTAGTTGACAACGGCATTGAACCTGTCAGCTCAGTCCTTCAGCCCCGCACCCATCAAGCCCCAAGAGTCAAGACTTCTGCAGCTAGTTCTCGGTGTACTGGCTGAATCCTCCATTTACCTTGCCATGGCTCTGAGCTTTCTAGATGTCTTATGGGAAATATCAGTCTGGTTTTTGCAGTCCTTCATGAAGCAAGGTCAGCTGCTGTAAATGCACACAGGACAAGCTAGGTAACTCCACAGCTTCCCACATGGCAACCAATGAAGACTTTAGCAGTGCAGAGCAGTAAAGCATGAATTTTGTTTTTCTGTACTTCCTAAAATAATAAACCAACTGGTTCCCAACGTGCCCGGGAATAGGAAATATGGTTTGTTCTGGCTTTTTTACTTACAGGGAAAGACCTGAGAGATATTCTCAAGATTTCTGAAAAAGGTTTTGTTATTTTGGATTTATAAATCTGGAACCCATGATCCCCGTGGGAAGTCAGGTAGAACTATAGTTTTTATCCTGTACCAACATCATCACTGACACCAAACAAATCTCTAGCACAGAAAGGATAGAAACCCTGCCAGGGCACTGGTTGATTTGAAAATCTACGAATTTTTCACTCCATCATACCCTAGAACCTCATTTTTTCCCCACAAGTCCTTCTGAATGTGAAGAGTTAAGGGAAACTTTTCAATGCTGGAAGGTGATATGGCCATGGCTAGTGGGCAGTGGCCCCAGCTAGTGAAGGGAGAGGCTCAGGTTCTCATCACCATCTGCATGGAGGGACTGTGGCATGATCATGCTCATTTGTGCTCTTGGGGATCTCTCCTGAGGGGCGCAAGTAACCTGCAGCCTGAGATGTCTGGAAGCTGTGTCCCACACTGAGAACAAGGATACAGCAGGAGAGAAGAGCAGAAGGAGGCCTGAGGAGGGAGGGGAAGGAGAGATGAGCATGGGAAGAGGGATGGGGAGAGGGGGAGGGGACTTGCCGGTGAAGATGGTGCCTTGATTATCCGCTGGGCATTTCCATGCCTGAACACAGTTTCAGACAGTGTAAGTGTGAAGTTAGAAAAATCCTGGAAGAGATGATGCGCTGAAGAGGCATTTAGAACTTGCCTTTGTCAAAACAATATGAGCAGTGTGGCCCAGCATGTGGTCATGAAGCCATCTTCTGGTCACAAAGGAAGAGCTGTAAGAAGCCAAGGAGCCTGGGCTCCCCAAGGCAGGATCTGGAGCTTTTCCAGGGTCCAAACAATTTCCTGGTGAACTATAGTAACCCGGATCCAGGCAGAGAGACAGATCGACCTCCAACTGCATCCTGTCCTCACAGCTTGTTTTGATACAAGAAGAATTTCATGTGTATTGTTTCCAAGGTCTATTCTCAAGGGCTTGCCCTGCGCTCAGCCCAGCTTACCACTAGATAAGTGAAAAACACCCAATGATTTTATTGAACGATTCAAGTGCCTGGTCCAAGTATTCTGATTGGTCTGATGAGCCTAACTCTAACCCTAACTCTAACCCTAACCTTAACCCAATGCAATTCTGTATGACCTGGAATCAAAACATGTAAAACCCAAGTTATGTCTTGAAGAAGAAACTTCTTCCTTTAGTTCATTTAACTGTGTGGCTAGAGATTAGAACTTAGCCAAGGAAAAGTATGATGAAAGGGGTTCTTCTTAGTTAGACAAGTTCAAGTTTTCAGAAGTTTACTGTAAATTAACAAATAATCATATCTACCTGTGGAGTACAACATAATATTTTGATAGATTTTTTACAATGTGAAATGAGCAAATTAGCTACTTACCAAATCCATTATCCCCATATAGAACTTTGAGGTAAGACATCTAATATGACCTTTGGGTAATTTTGAAATGTAAGTTATATTCTTATTTTAGTCACTGTTCCTTCTAACTGCAGTGCTGCACCCTTCCGTCAACCTTTACCCTCTCCATATGTGTCCTTCTCCCCTACAACTGTCCCAAACTGAGTTGTTGTTTTGAATTTACCAAAATTTACCACTGAGTTTAGAGAAATCCAGTAGCTTTCCTTAAAGCTAGTGCGAGGTAGGTAAACAACGTGTTCAAGAAACACCACAGTTGCTTCGTCGTGCTCCCATAAAAAGCATGCTGAGACACGGGGTAGCTGAGCTAGCTCAGCCTGGAGATTGAGTTAAGGATGTGGACCTTTGAGCCACACTGTCTGGCTCTAATGGTCTTCTGGATCTGGAATGTGTCGTCTGTCCAGACGCCCCAGGGTCAATGCGTCTCTAAAAATTTACTTTGCTTTTTGTGGTTTCCCACTTGAACCCTGACCTTTCCCCTTCTTTCTTCCGCTAGAAATTTCATGGCTGAAAATACTGTTCTCCATAGTGAAACTTCTCTAAAACTGATTTATTACTCGCCATATTTGCTCCAATGTCACTGCAACAAGCATATTTGGAGGGAATATTATGAGAGAGGGAAATATGGTTTTACTTTGTTCTATTTGACAGCCCTGGGTTCATCATATCATAGATATGGCCCAGGATCTTAGAGAAACAGCTGTAGTGTGGAAAGGTATGTCTTGATCATGGTTTCAGAGGTTTAAAATGGTTGAAAGAGGGTGGTGGGGCATCTCACATCAGAGGAACCCGTGGGGACAGGGCAAGATGTGGTCCTTCAGGTACTCTTAAGACCACTCCCTTCAACCAGGCCCCACCTCCTACACTTCTGTCCCTTCCCAATAGTATATCCAAATTTAGGCTCCACCAATGGATTAAACCTTTCACTAAGCTAGAACCATCATGGTCTAAGGCCCTCACAGAGGCACCATAGATGTGCCTTCTCATGTCTAGGTATTCTGAGTCCAATCAACTGATAAAAAATATTAACCCTTTTGTTCGAAACGTATAAAATGTCTTCTAACTTTATTTTCCTGACACTGCACAAAGAAACATTTTCATTCTGTCTTCTAATGGTCTCATATAGATTTTCCCGACTTTGAATAAAATCCATCAATATTTATTCTATGAAAGTCATATTAAATACCTATTTGGCACCAGGCCCCATTCATATTGGTGTTGGGAATCCAAAACACGCATGAAGCTTCCATTTTAGAAGATTAGATGACTAGGTGATTGTGGTAATATATTGTATATTTAATAAAACTTGTCTGGAATATCAGAGGACAGAGCCACCCACAGCCAAGCCATGAAGGTCAGGGCGTGGTTACTCCATGCTTTTAATTCCATCACCAGGGAGGCAAAGATCAGTCTGGATCTCTATGAGTTCAAGGCCTAACAACCAGGCATATGCCATCAATCCCAGCACTTGGGAGGCAGAGCAGAAGGATCTCTATGAGTTCGAGGCTAGCCTGGTCTACAAAGCAAGTTCCAGGACAGCCAGGACTGTTACATAGAAAACCCTGTCTCAACAACAACAATAATAATGGAGGCTGGAGAGATGGCTCTATTTTCTGATATTCCAGACTAGTTTTATTAAATATACTATAAATCACCACAAGTGATCTTTGCACTTGGTCTAATGTATCCATGAATGCATTCATTCAGCAGTACTAGATGCCTACTGTAGTGGCTTTGCCAGGTGTCCCCAAGGACAAGGTGGACATTGTTATCAGCCCGATGGTCTGCTCTGTTAACATGAAGCAGTGGCCTGAAGCTGCTCTGCCCCCTCTGGCTGCAGACCACCCTGGTCAGCGGTAGGCAATCATTTCTATCATAAAAGATGCTCTATTTAGCTGGTTACACCTGTTGGCTTCTTCCCACTGTGCTTTGTTCCACCAAACCAAATTGTTATGTATCCAGCAGCACCTACCCCATCCTTCTGTGCCATGCATTTCAGTTACTATTAGCCAAAGCCACCTGATATATCGATTATCATGAATATTCTATCTTATTTACCTTCTCAATGACTGGTTTAATAATATTTCTCTAGGGCATGTGCTCTGCTATGTGCTGGGGTCACCATGGAAAACAGAGCAGATATAGTTTCTCCCTGAATGGAACTCACAGTCTGAGGGGTTAAGACAGGTGAAAACCAAAAGGAAATCTGTGAGTGGATGGACACAGAAATAAATGCAGGTTTTAAAATGCAAGCGGGGTTGGCACTCACTAATTAAGGCCACACGCCGATCCTGCAGGGGATCCAAGTTCAGTTGCCAGCACCCATACTGAGAAGCTTATGACTAACCACTTGAAACTCTAGCTCTAGGGGATCTGACACGCCTGGCCTCCACAGGCACATGCGTGTGCATGCATGCTCACAGAAACACACCTTAGAATAATCAAGACCGAACAAGTGAGGCAGCAATGTGAAAATTCAGGTGAGGAAGTGCAGAGAGAATAGAAAGCGGTCAGGGAAGCCTTGCTCTCCAAATGCATCCTTAATTATTAGAATATCTAATGACCCCACTAAGAAGTAATGTTTTTAAAAGAAATGTTCATCTCTTTGGAAAACACCCTAGGGACCCTCTTAAAAGGAGATGTGAGAAGAGATGGAAACCAGCAGTCTGAGAGATCTGTACCCAAGGGGAAAGAGTCAATTAGTCATGGCTCTGGAAAGTGGGCCAGGGCACAGGCCTGTAATCTCATATCCTCAGGAGGCTGAGACCGGAGAATTGCTTGAGCCCAGGGAGCCCACAGCCGCTCAGTGACAACAGGACCTGCTTTGTTCCGGTGTTGAAAGGGAAATGTATAGAAATCATCTGTTTGGCTCTTACAGAAATGAATGAGTTATTTAAGAGGGATCCCAGAGAGTACCACTGAAGCCTTCTAGTTACGTAGGAGTCAGGTATCAAGGGAAAGGTCAGTTTCCCAGTGGACCTTGGTGGTGTTACTGTAATGCATGTGAGTATGTGTGCATATGTGTGTGAGGAGGCCAGAGGTGAACCTTGGGAGTTGTTCCTCAGGTGCCATTCATATTATTATTATGATGATGATGATGATGTTGAGATAGAGTCTCTCTCTTATCTGGAACTTAGAGTAGGCTGGATTGGTGAGCAAACCCCAAGGATCTACCCTGCCTCTGTAGTATGAAGTTTCTGGCCCAGCCTAGCCCCAAGGTCTGGACCTGCCCAAAGCTGCTAAGCTCTGCCTAGCCCTGAGAAATGGATCAGCAGCCCCAAAGTCTCAAAGAAACACACAGAAGCTTATATTAATTACATGCTGTTTTGCCTATGGCTAAGGTATCTTGCTAGCTAGATCTCCCATCTTAACCCATTTCTATTAATCTATATCTTGCCACGTGGCTCATGGCTTACCTGAATTCCTTTACATCTTCCTCTCTTGGTGGTGACAGCTCAATCATCTGTCTGACTCCACCCTTCTTCCCCTTTATATGTGCTCTGATTTCCCACCTGCTTCTAAGATGCCTGGCCATAGGCCAAAGCAGTTTATTTATTATCCAATGATAATTCACAGCATACAGAAAGGCACTGCACATCACACCTCCCCGGGGCTGGGTTTATGAACAAGTACATACTACTCTGCTTAGCTGTGTAAGTACGCTGATGGGCTTTTTCATGTGAGTGCTAAGAGCAAACACTCTCACCCATTAATCCATCTCCCCAGCCCCATATTCAGATTTTTCACGTGGGTTCTGGGGATTGAACTCAGGTCCTCAGCTCGAAAAGGAAGTGCTTTCTTTGCTGAGTCAGACCTATTACAAGAGCGTTAAAGGCAAAAGTGAGGGCTAGTCTCCTTAGGGTGGATTCAGCTACTCATCGCCATGCCAGTTAACCATGTCAGTTAAATAGTCAAGTAATGGGAAAAGCAGAAAGGGGATGTTTAGTCAACATGACCGCCTTTAGAAGAGGAGAAAATGAAAGGGTCCAGAGACTTTAAGTCCAACCTTGGGTCTGACATTAACTACAGCCCCTCTTCTGAGAGGTTCTGTCCCTATATAAATTGTTGATTCTTAGTCTGTTAATCTCTGATGTTACAGCCTCTCTGTGGTGGTTGAGATGAAAATGACCCCCATAGGCTCATAGAGCATGGCACTGTTAGGAGGTGTGGCCTTGTTGAAGTAGGTGTGGCCTTGTTGGAGGAAGTGTGTCACTGGGGGTAGGCTTTGAGGTTTCAAGTGCTCAAGCCAGGCCCAGTGTGACTCTCTCTTCCTTCAGATGCTGCCTTTGGATCTGGATATAGAACTCTCAGCTCCTTCTCCGGCACCATGCCCGCCTGCATGCTGCCATGTTTCTTGCTGTGACAAAGGAAGGCTGGGGTGTCAGGGCTTTCATCCTAATTTTTGTTGCCTTTTGGGCTCAAATGGACTCAGTGCCTGTGACTAAGTGCCTGTTTCAATAGGACATGTTGAACAAGCTTGAGATGAACAACTTCATCCCAAGTGAGGGAGGGAGTGTACAGATGAAGCAAAAAACCCCATTAGACTAGACTATTTGGAGGAATAAGTGAGGTGATTTTCTGTGGATCTCATTAAGCCACACTTGAATTCAGGGTGAATCAGACATTCAGTCTCCTGAGTATATGAGTATGGGAGCTCACAATGACTTCATCAGGTGGTCTGATTTCACCTTAGCTCAAGGTCAAAGAGTTAAAGCTTGTTTTGCTCCTTAAGGCTAAATAACAGGGTGTTTGGCTAAAGGTATAGTTACTAGATGTTTTGAGAATTAAGGAGGTGTTTACACTTGTTTGTTTCTTGAACCAATTTTCACCATTTTTGACTCTGGAAGTCTTTTTGTCCCCTTGTGGTATGTATAAAAAGTTGGATGAGAAATCGGGGCATCTACAGTATTTACTGAGAACCCTCTCACCTCTATTTTTCTGTCTGTCTATTCTTCTGTCTCTGTTTTTTCTTCTTAGTCCTTATTCCCCTCTTCAGGTCAGGCAGGACTCAACATATGAGTTGGAACCACTCTTCCAGGAAGGCAGCGAGAGAGCGGAACCAACACCATCATGAGAAGAAGCCTCCACGGCAACCAGGAACTAAACTCAAATTCCCAAAATGTGCCCTGACAGCAGAATTCAAAGCAAACATCTCAGACTCAGTCAAACAAACAGGAGGCACGGTAGTATAACTTAACAAGAACCAAATGGGTTTGCAGACATCCCATATCATGCCATAAATCCTGCCAGCATTCTGTAACCATTAGCAATTTCATGCCTATAGTCTGACCAATAGTTTTAAAAGATTACCTCACTCTATGTCCCCTTACCCAATCCTAGAAAGTCAAGACATATAGCTTCCTGCTTGTGGTTTTTACCTATATAAACCCTTTGTAATCAGGGCTTAGGGCTTCCTCCTCCACTCACTGATTTGGAGAGTGCGGGAAGAAGCCCATGTCTGGGCTCAAGTAAAGAAACTTTTGTTTTTTCATGGGGAAGTTGGCTCCATAGTTTTGTTGGCAGGGGTGGGGGTGGAGTAGGGGTTGGGAAGATGGAGGGGGAGAAGGTTGAGATGCAGGCACAACACCAGGCTCTGATGAAGTCTTCCTTGTGACCTTGGAATGCTCCGTCACAAGGCTATAAGAACAGTGGACTTATTCTTTTTGTTTCAACTAAGAGCAGCAGGTAAAAAGCTGTGTACTCAACAAGAGAATCAGTCCTTACGGAACCCACCTACAGAGATTTCTACTTGAGCTTGCTTCTGATGGATCTAAGGCTGACCTGAAGCATGTCTTAGGGTAGAGACCAGCCAGGGAATGGTGGTTCTTCTAGCAGTTTTTGTAATGGGTCTAGGTTCATTTCTTAATCTTAGATGCAGAGGAATGATGATCCCCAGCTTTCTCAAGAGGAATAACTGAACAGCTGGGACAGAGCCAGTATGAGGAGGAAGTTTAACACCCAGCTTTACAGGAGGGGCCAGCACCTTCAGAACAAGTGTCTTAGCTTCATTTCTATAGCTGTGAGGAAACAGCATGACCACAGAAACTCTTTTAAAGGAAAACATTTAATTGGGGTGGCTTACAGTTCCGAGGTTCAGTGCATTGTCATCATAACAGGGAGCATGATGGCATGCAGGCAGATGCAGCGCTGGAGAAGGAGCTGAAACTCCCACACCTTGCAAGCAACAGAAAGGAAATGATCTGTCTTACTGGTAATAGCTTGAACATAGGAGACCCCACAATGACACAATTTCTCCAACAAAGCCACACTTCCTAATAGTGCCACTCCCTGTGGGGCCCTTCTGTTCAAACCACCACAACAAGCGTACACATATGTTTCAGAAACTCCAAATTGCTATTTTGCCCACTGGGAAATATCAGTTTAAAAGACCTTTGTGTCCATCATCTTCTCCCAGTTTCTTTACACCCATTTAGCTAGGTACCATTGTGCTGACAGGTTGTAAAGAAGTCAAAGGAAGAGAAAGGTTGTGACTGCTTGGGACCCCTCTCTTCCTGGGTCAGCATGCTCAGTTTTTATGGTCCAGGGAGACTAGACACCCACGATTTCATAGCTTCTAAATACAAAGGATTTTATATACACGGCCCCAGGCAAAAGGCAGTATTTAACAGTGATGTTTCTGAATTCTTCCATTTGGTCAAAGTCAGTGAAGACTGAAATGCTATGGCCTCTGGTGTGATCATGTTACAATTTATTCATTTTGGCTATTAGTGGCCTTTAACTGATTAGAAGGAGGAGTAGAAGAAGTTGTTGCCTGTTGCGGATTGGATGACAACAGAAGCAATAGGTTCAAACAGAAGAGAAACAAACAGGTGTGTGTGTGTGTGTGTGTGCGTGTGTATGTCTGTTTCTGTGTATGTGTGTGTCTGTGTGTGCATGCTTGTGTGCATGTGTCTGTATGTGTGCGTGTGTGTGCGCGTGGGTGTGCGTGTGTGTTTCTGTGCCTGTGTGAGTGTGTGTGTGTTTAGGGTTAACCTAAGATCACTGTCAAGTTCTCAGGAGGAGGAATGGTGGAATCATCATTTCCCATGGCATTCCTTGTGTATCATCAGTAAAGTTTGTCTAGGTGAGTCTTCCCACATACCCTGTGTAGAGCACCCACTAGAGATCATGCCTCCAGCACTGAGGTAAACTCACAATTAGGCCTCTCTTGTGGACTTGGGTCACAGCCAGGAGCAACCTACTTGACTGTACCAGGAGTTGAGGGCGGTCTAGCCTGAAGCCCAAGGTTTATTGCATGATGGACTTTAAGCATTCTTTATCTAAGTCCTTTGAGACTCGGAGGGGATTATGGGGGAGGCTTTTATGCTTCAGTTTACCTCTTAACAGCCACTCCAGCTCTTCAGAGACCTCAGAGGCTGCAGGCATGAACCATTTAGATTTCCCACGTGACTTCTTCCCCTCTCATTTCCTAAGGAGGAAATGAAAGAGCAGGGGAAGAAAGATGGCCTTCCCTGGCCCCTTAATGGACCTTAGTGCCTTCGTGGAAAGGTACCAACTTACAGTTTCAGGGATAAGGCAGACAGCTGTGAGCAGACAGACCTGTCACTCCCATCCACCTCCCCACTTCCTGGGAGCCACCGCTGCCACTTCCCACATCCTTGGTGCCACAGACTTGCTGTCTAGGTGTCCAGTTCTCATTTCTACTACCGTATTCTTCCTCTTCTTCTGTCTCCTTTCCATCCGTGTTCCGTACAGTGATTATCTGTCTGTCATTCACCATCTGTCCATCTAATCATCTACCTTCAAGTTCCCTTGTACTCATTGATCCACACTCAGTATTAGAAACGGATACTAAAGATGAGCAGTCCTGGGGGGAAGTGGTTACAATTTTGTATTTTTTTTTTTTTTTGCTGTTTCTGGATTCGAACCCAGAGCTTTATGAATATCAGCTACCACTTAGCTATGGCCCCCCGGTTTTAAATCTTCTACGAAGTAATCGGGACAGGTGTTTTAGTCTATCTCATGCTACTCTAATAAAGCATCTGAAGCTGAGTAGTTGGTAAAGAATGGCAATTTACTTAATTTATTTCTCACAGATCAGGAGGTGAAGAAGTCCAACACTTCACGGTGCTGGCAGGTGGTTATTTTGAACACACTGCTCTCTGCTTCCAAAATGGTGCCTGCGGGCGGGACAGCCACTGTGCCTTTACTTGGCAGATGAGACAGGGACAAGAAAAGGCCTGGCTACTTAAACTCTTCTCCAAGGTAATTTGTCTTTTCCTGTGGATCAGGTCACTTTCTACAGGCTTGGCCTTTTAAAACTGTCACACTTGGGATTAAGCATCAGTAACTGCCCGGGTGAGGGAACTGGAAGGTGCAGGGCCTGCCTGAGGACGCTCAAGAGCAGAGCATGACAGAGGTATGCAGGCATGTGGCATGAAGCCGAGCATAAAGGTGTGAACCTGCCCTGGGAATGGGGGAGGGTCATAATGGTCCCTTCCAACCTCATCTTTACTGAGACCCCTCTGCTCCCCACATGCATCCTCACCTCCCCAAGCATCCCCAGCCCACTGGAACATTCATTTGTTTATCTCACAGTCTCCCTCCTTACCTGTTAATCCCCCCCACGCTCTAGTCTTCCTATCCTCTGCTGGTGCCTGGCCTGTCTACTGAAGAAATAATAGGGTCACTGGGCACAGGGACTTGGGCATTTTTATGGCTGAATTTTCAGACTCAGGTATAAGTGGCATTTACAGTATTTCAGTTGGAGCCAGGCATGGTAGCACACACCTTTAATCCCAGAGTTTGGAAGGTAGAGGCTGGCTGGTCTCTGTGAATTCAAGGTCAGCCTGGGTTACAGAATGAGTTCCACGACAGCCAGGGGCACATAGAGAAACCCTTTCTCAAAAAACCAAAACACAAACCAAAACTATGGGGACTCAAGGTTGGGCTGAATACAGCGTGTTATGAGATGGACATGGTGGAGTGCTGTGGCTTGGATATTAGATGTCTCTCACAGGCCCATGAACACTTGGTCCCCACTGTTTTGAGGGGTTGTCAGACAGGAACTGGCTGAAGGGGCAGATCTTGGGAAAATGCTGCCCAAGGTTGTACTAGGTCCTCTGCTTCTCACTTTTCTTCCTGTCCCGATGGACAGAGCTGCCTGGAGCTGGGATGCACAATTCGCCTTTCTTCCCTTAAGTTATCTGTTAGGCGTTCTGCACAGTGGTACAATACTAACACTGTGAAATGCTTTTAAGAACTAATTTCTCCTTGCTTTCCTGCTCTGGTGGAGGCCTCGTGCCCCCTTGCCATCCCTCTCCTGTGATGTTTCAGGCCCTTAGAAGGCCATCTTCATCAGTCTCGCAGGGTGGTGAGGAAATGGGGGGGAGGGGTGGGGGGAGCTGGAATTCTGAGATCCACCAGTCTCTGCTGGGACTGAAGGCATGAGCCACCATGCCCAGTTCCTCCTCACTCCCCACTGCCTCCAGGCTCTTCTCTCTCCAGTGTGAGCCAGTTTGTAGGCAATGCCTCACTGATGTCCTGGCCTCCATTGCTCTCCATCTAATAGGAGAGGCCCGTGATCTCTGGTGTCATAGTTGGCAGTTTTAACTTACAGAGTGCTTGCAGAAACAGTTTTGGGGACTTGGTGTGAAAGTGCTGGAGGCATGAAGTAAAATGCCAGCCACACACCTGGCCTTAGAAAACCTTGCTCTTGTCTTATGCAGCCCAGTCCTGACCCCGCTCACCTTGTGCACTGAGCCGGTAATGGTATCGACATGGGAGTTTCTAGCATGGTAAAGAAAGGCTAAAGGTCATAGGCAAAAGTTATTTCTGTTTGGTTTGTTACTGAGACAGAGTATTTGAATAAGGTTTTGTTTTCCAGATTCCACTTTGGGGCCAGTGATTTCCATAACCCAGGTCTGACCAGATTTCAAACAGGTTCACAGTCACAGCCTCCAACAGTGACACAGACAATCCATGAGTTACATCTTATCTCCCCAAGAAAGACAGGATGATAGCAACTTTGAAAGGCTCCAAAATTTTTAAGGGGAGAATAGAGCCCCCTCCCCCAGCCTTTTTGAGTACTGGGTCCCGAGGAGGGTGATATCCAAGCTTTATTTGTGACTGAAATTAAAAATAAAAGAAACACTATGTACCAGGAGTCTTGCTGAGATCAGTCTCTGTGTACAACCCGGGGCCCTTCGTGCTCACACACCGTGTGGGACAAAGAGGAAACAGTTACCCCTGGTAGCCGGTGATTGTGATTGGTAATGATAGTGGACAGATAATACCTGTGGGAAGCTCTGAGGAGGGCCTGGGAATAGCTTTCAACTGAGGCCATTGTAGATGAAAACAGCCAGATAAAAGGCGAAGAAGTGACTGGACTCAGTCATCAAACAGTGCACAGGCAGAAGGGCAAAGAGCCCTCCTTATACCAGTTTGGCAGGCAGGGGCAGAAAGCAGAATGATTCTAAATGTGGGACCCAGGAAACCCCTTACACTTCGGTGAGACAGTTTCATCCTAACAATTTGGGAGGGAATAAGGGCTTGGGGAGATTATGTATGCCATATGGTCTAGCAATTTTTTTTTGTCGAAGTATATCTCCAAGCACATTTTACAGAGGTCGGGAATTCACTGCAGCATTCTGACTGGTATTGGAAAGAAAGAAAGGATTATCCTGAGCACACACCTTGAAGTGCTGTGTAGCAGTTAGAAGCAAAAGATTAGTTGTAAAAACGGGCCTTTAAAACATGGTGCTGAGTTTAAACGTTTTATTTTCTCTTAAGATGTTTGGTTTTATTTTATGTGTATGTGTGAATTCCTGCATGTCTATATGTGTACCACATGCATGGCTGGTGGTGTCCACAGAGGCCGGAAGAGAGTGTCAGATCCCCTGGAGTTGAAGTTATAGACAGCTGTGGAATGCTGAGAAGTGAGCCTGGGCCTTACCACTGAGCCATCCTCTCTTTGGTGCCCAGTGCTGAGTTAAGAGAGAAGGAAAATGAGTGAGATCTAACCCATAATGCTCTTCATATAGTTAAAGTGTGTGTCATGTCAAAACAACAAAGCACATTTGAAAAAGAAGGCTCACATAAAACACATTAGAACGTTTATTTATACAGGGGGAAGAAACAGGAACAAGAGTTGGAATTTGGATGTAGGGAGATGTGTAAATAAAGAGAACTCACATAGACTAATGCTAACTATTCCATGACTTGGAAGGAATCCAACTCTGTAGACACTTCAGTTTTATCCCCATTAGACCTGTTCCAGGTTACTAATCACCAGAACTATACGATAATGTGGCTTTTTTTTTTCTTTTTTACAGTTTCAAACCATTAAAGCTTTTAGTAATTTGTTGTAATGGCCATAGGAAGCTAATATGTTACTATAATTATTATTTTAAAGCAAACATTAGAAAAATGTGCAGCTTATTAAAAGAATTTAAACAAAAAATAAATTGTTGAAGTTATTCGATTAGAAATGTTTCTATTCAATTAGAAACAACACCAGAAATTAAGAACTGTTTTGGTTCTCTTCTAGAGGATATGGGTTCAATTCCCAGCTCCCACATGGCAGTTTACAACTGTCTATAACTCCAGTTCTGGGGAATCTGGCACCCTCACACAGACATGTATGTAGACAAAACACTAAAATAGATATGTAGGTAGATAGATAGATAGATAGATAGATAGACAGACAGACAGACAGACAGACAGATAGATAGATAGATAAGAATATGCTAGGTGGTGACACACACCTTAATCCCAGTACTTAGGAGACAGAGACAGGTGATGTTCCAAACCAGCCTGATGTACAGAGTGAGTTCCAGGACAGACAGGGATACACAGAGAAACCCTGTTTCAAAAAAGAAAACAAATATATTTTGACAGTTACCAAAGACTAAATGGGCCCAGAGAACAGTCACTGAATGTACTGATGAAGTCATGTGACCGAAAGACAAAGAGAGGAAAGGGAACAGAAGCATCCTCAGGAGCATTCAGGCAGGAGGGATGCTCAGCATGTGACTAGCCCCCAAAGAATATGAGCTATAAAAACAGAAGGAATATTTAAAAAGATAACATCTGAGATTTTAACAAGCAGAAAAGCAATAAGCGAAGAAGAATTCATAAAAACAAGAACCACTTCCTTAGGTCGTCAAAGTCAAAGTGGTAAAGTTAAAGGTACAGAGAAGTACATCGTCAAAAAAGAACATAAATCCTGAAGAGAAATGTAGCGCTGACAACAACTTCCTCATCAGGGATGCTGCAGCCCAGAAACAAGGAAGTTGAACCTTCAACATTTACAATTAGAGAAAAATCTTTCAACCAAAATTATTTATCTAACGATAATGTTTTAAAATGTACATCTAGGTTTAGTTTATATTCAAATCTTGTAGCCGTTTGGTTCCTGCCCTGTTCCTCATCTGCCCTCTCATTCCGGCTTCCTGTTTGCTGTGTTGTGTTACATCTATAATTATTTCTATTATTTATATACTTAGTCGTTTTTGATACAGGACCTGACTCTGTAGCTCAAGCCAGCCTGGAACTCACTATGTAGCACAGGCTAGCCTTAACCTCACAATCCTCTGTCTTTGTCAAGTGAATGCTGGGATCACACGTGAGTCCCCATACCTGACTTCCTAGTGTCTTCTTTTACATAAGATACTTCTTAGCATTCCATTGTACTGACTTATTCCGTTGAAAATTATGCTAAATATAAATTGTCTAAATACTAATGCAAAGGTTGCAAGATTGTATTTTAGTTTATTTCTTTTAACATAAAAAAATAATATTGACTTCCGAGTATACGTAAGGCTACCATGGTCATGCTAGGAACATAAAGGATGGATAGGCAGATCAAATTAAAAATAAACACGTGTATGCGGCTGGATGAGCTGTGACTAAAGCGCTAAGGGGAAGGATAGACAATGGAAGTCCTCCTCATCCCCTCCCCCTCTCCCCCTCTCCCTCCCCTCCTCCCCCTCCTCCTCCTCTTCTTACCAGGATGCACCCAGAGCTGCTCTTAACTCATGGTCACCCTTCCTTCCTTCTTCTAAGTACTGGGACAGCAGCTGTTACTGGTCTTACCGTTTATCAGATATCCACTTGGAAAACAATAAACTTTCATCCCAACCTCAAGTCATATATAAAAATTAGTTTGAAATCTGAATACAAGATCTAAAAAGTCTAGGAAATCTTAGAGAAAATCTTTGTGACACTCAAAAAATCAGTAAGTATAAGAGAAATTATCAATTTATCTCACCAAATTAAAAAATTATTGTTCAAAATTGTCATTAAGAAAATGAAAAGAAGGGTCTAGAGAGATGGCTCAGTGGTTAAGAGCACTGGCTGCCCTTCCAGAGGACCTGGGTTCAGTTCCTAGAATCCACATGGTAACTTACACCATGTGGATTATAATTCAGGTCCCAGGGAACCAGAATCAAATATCACTATCCATCCGTTGTGGATAGGTGAAGTTGGAAAAGACCGACCATTCAAAGCATTAACAAGGATCCAAACAACAGGGGTGCTTATGAATTCCTGGTGGGAATGCAGAGTAATTCATCAACTTTGGAAGTAGTTTAACAATTTCTTTCAAAGTTAAACATACATGAGCCATAAAACCCAGCAGTTCTACTCCTTCTGTATTTACCCAAGAAAAATAAAAAAGATGTCTATTTAAGGTCTATTCCACACTATCCTTATTGTGTGGCGAGCAAGAAACAACTCAAATATCCATCAATTGGTAAATAGATAAAGGAATTGTGAGCACCCCATACAATTGTGAGTAACCCAGACAGTGAATGGCATATTACTACCCAGTAGAAAAGCATTAAGCCGGGGACATAAACATAATAAGGGATGAATGTCAAAGACATGGATGGCTCATATTGAGTAAGAAGACAAACACAGGTAAACTTACTTATATGTTGTGTTCGAAATTAGTAATCAAAACCACACTTGTGTTGCTGCGGTGCCCAAAGATGGGAAGGGGACTGGGAAACAAGGTGACATTTAGAGTGACTGAGCCACTAAGTGTTGGCTCCTAAGTAAATACATTTGTCCTTAAGGCAAGTGGACTTTGTGCTGTATAAATAATGCCTCCCT
Source organism: Phyllotis vaccarum (assembly GCA_033318265.1). NCBI lineage: Eukaryota > Metazoa > Chordata > Mammalia > Rodentia > Cricetidae > Phyllotis > Phyllotis vaccarum. The sequence goes on from JARWLC010000002.1 coordinate 196,856,652, forward strand.
AAAGTTGATGATGTGTGTACATGAACCCTGGCTGTTGTTATCTATCTGACTGTGGCTATCCTTCATCTTGAAATCCGGCATTAGAAACTGTCCAACTTCTTCTTTTTCAAGTTTATTTTAATTATTGGTAATATCGACATAAAATTTTGCTACTTATTCATTTCAACCGGAAAAGCTAATTATAACAATGATAATAATAGTAATAGCCCTAAGAGGTTAAAAGAACCATAAGCCCCTTAGGATTTTCAAATTGTGTCAACCTATAGACAGATATTGGGCGGGGGGGGGGGGGAGAATAATGTTGAACTTTCTGATAAAGGTTCACAGTTTATGAGATCTACGGATCTCTGGCAGGCAAGCATCCTGGGGACTGCAGCTCCGAGCCTGGGCTAGCGCCTTGCTCCCTGCTTCTGGGAAGTGTGTCTGGGGCTTGCTGAGCAGCTGCTCCATGTGGGTGTTTGGATCGGCTGCAATCTCTGCCACCTCCTTACCAGGCACCACACTACCTACTTTAGATGTCCCGAGGTAGTTGTCGCTTGCCCTTCTGAATGCTCTTTCCAAGTTCTACAAGTCCTGTGGCAAGAGCTGGTTCCTCAGCTGCCTGCTCCGGCTCTCTACGGTACGTGGCGCCACCACGTGGCAGAATCGTGGTCCCGGCTTTTCAGGACTCAGCATCCCTAACCTTTCGAAGCTTTGAAAAACTTGTTTTGTTGAGAGTCGTATTAGCGGGGTTAGCCCTATCTCCAGAGAATGTTTTCGCCTTGTTAAGAAACAGCTTTGAAACTCGTGGAAACATCAAATGTGTGCCAAGCACCGAATGAAATGATACCCTAAGAATCCCCTCTATTCTCAGTCAACTGTGATTCCTTATTTGTTCACAGGTTTGAAAGAAATGAAACATTACAGATACAACTAAGGGTCTCCCTTCTCCACGTTCCCCTCACACTCCCCCCACGCCCCACACTCTCCCCACGCTCCCCCCTCCACGCTCCACACTCCCCCCACGCTCCACACTCCCCCCACGCTCCACACTCCCCCCTCCACGTTCCACACTCCCCCCTCCACGCCCCACACTCCCCCCTCCACGCTCCACACTCCCCCCTCCACGCTCCACACTCCGCCCTCCACGCCCCACACTCCCCCCCCACGCCCCACACTCCCTCCACGCCCCACACTCCCTCCACGCTCCACACTCTCCCCTCCACGCTCCCCCCTCCCCCCTCCACATTCCACACTCCCCCCACGCTCCACACTCTCCCCTCCACGCTCCCCCCCCCCTCCACATTCCACACTCCCCCCACGCTCCACACTCTCCCCTCCACGCTCCCCCTCCCCCCTCCACGCTCCACACTCCCCCCACGCTCCACACTCCCCCCCTCCACGCTCCACACTCCCCCCTCCACGCCCCACATTCCCCCCCACGCCCCACACTCCCTCCACGCTCCACACTCTCCCCTCCACGCTCCCCCTCCCCCCTCCACATTCCACACTCCCCCCACGCTCCACACTCTCCCCTCCACGCTCCCCCCTCCCCCCTCCACGCCCCACACTCCCTCCACGCCCCACACTCCCTCCACGCTCCACACTCTCCCCTCCACGCTCCCCCTCCCCCCTCCACATTCCACACTCCCCCCACGCTCCACACTCTCCCCTCCACGCTCCCCCCTCCCCCCTCCACGCTCCACACTCCCCCCACGCTCCACACTCCCCCCTCCACGCCCCACACTCCCCCCTCCACGCCCCACATTCCCCCCTCCACGCCCCACATTCCCTCCACGCTCCACACTCTCCCCTCCACGCTCCCCCTCCCCCCTCCACATTCCACACTCCCCCCACGCTCCACACTCTCCCCTCCACACTCCCCCCCTCCCCCCTCCACATTCCACACTCCCCCCACGCTCCACACTCTCCCCTCCACGCTCCCCCCTCCCCCCTCCACATTCCACACTCCCCCCACGCTCCACATTCTCCCCTCCACACTCCCCCCTCCCCCCTCCACATTCCACACTCCCCCCACGCTCCACACTCTCCCCTCCACGCTCCCCCCTCCCCCCTCCACATTCCACACTCCCCCCACGCTCCACATTCTCCCCTCCACACTCCCCCTCCCCCCTCCACGCTCCACACTTCCCCCACGCTCCACACTCCCCCCCTCCACGCTCCACACTCCCCCCTCAATGCTCCACACTCCCCCATGCTCCTCACTCCCCCTCCCACCACACTCCCCCTTCCATGTTCCCTCCCACACTCCACACTTCCCCCTCCACCACAGCAGGAGGAACTGTATTTAAGGGGTCACAGCATTAGGAAGGTTGGGAACCCGGTTCTAGGGTCAGTAGATTCCCGCAATGCCTAGGTGGGTGCATCTTCTTGGCCTGTTTTCTTTTCATCCATCTAGTTCGTGCAGCTTGTGTTCATCTAATGTTACACTATCTACCTTAAACAAGGTCTCTTGGGGGGGGGGCTTTGTCTCTAAAATGCCAGGATGTACTGATGGAATGTCCCCTAAAAGATCCGGGTACCATGGCCATCGCGAAACATGGCCGGTCCTTTACCTTTGTTTGAGTCACTGAAAAGGTTGAAGGCAAATCAAGGCTAGGGGCTGAGTCAGTGAACAGGTGTCCATGGTGATCCTCCGCAGTGACTTATCACAACCCCACATGAGGCACGTGGGAACGGAAGCAGGAAGCGAGGCATGAAGGCTGTATACAACAGGTCATCCTCCCTTCAGGGGTCGCCTGGGCATCCTTTATACTAGCATGTGCTTCATAAGTGACAAAACGTTCACACGTGCACACACACATACACACACACTCTCTCTACCTGATTTGAGTATGTGCGCCCCCCAGTCTCTCCCTCCTCCCTCTCCATTACCTGTAAGTGGTATATGCATGTGCTTATGTGTGTATGTGCATATGCTGGTGTGAGTGTACATGTTTGTGCTTGTCTGTGGAGACCAGATGTTGACATCAGGTTCTCCTTCAGTCCATCTCTGTGACGGTTTTTTAGACAGGCCCTCTCACTGACCCTGGAGTCCATCTATTGGGCTGGCCGGCTGATGAGCTCCAGGGACACACCTGTCTTCCCACTCAGTGCCAGGACTCAGGTTCTCATGCTTACCCAGCAGGGACTGTATGACCAAGCTCTCTTCCAAGCGCTCACTGAGTTCTATAGGATCTTTCATGGAAGCCGAGAAGGAGCCTTCCCCCATACTGTTGGAATGAGGGAGCCAAGGCTCAGAGGACTGGAGAGCACTGTATCATATAAGACTAGACATGGCAGAGCCGATGCTACAACTCCAGTCAGGGCCTTCTCAGCCTATCAGTAGCTTCCTGGGCCTCTGTGGCTCTAGTGGTGGAGCATATGATCATCTACCTACTTCTCAGTGTTGTCGGGAGGGTTGAATGAAGTTAAACACCAAGCACACTGTTGTGGAATAGAGTATTTATTTAACTATGTAAATATGTGTACATTTTAATTATGTGAAGATGTGCTGCTGTCTCACCTTGCCTGACTAAGGCACCTGATTGGTCTAATAAAAAGCTGAACAACTATGCAGAGAAGGGGTGGGTGGGGCTGGTCGGTAGAGAGAAAAAAGGGAGCCACCAGCTGGGGGTCAGCCAGCCAGACACAGGAAGAAGGAAAGCAGGGTAGACTGTACATAGATGAGGTGAATGAGCCTTGAGGCAGCACACAGATTAATAGAAATGGGTCAAGTTTTTTTTTGTTGTTGTTTTTTTTTGTTTTTTTGTTTTTTTGTTTTTTTTTTTTTAAGTTAGCTAGAAATAAGCCTAATCTAAGGTCAAGCATTCATAACCAATAATAAGTCTCTGAGTCATGATTTGGAGGCTGATAGTTCAAGAAAGCCTGCTATGGCACATAATAGGTACCAAGGGCTCCATATCCTTTGTCCTCCTCAGGGTTGAGAGTGTCAGAGAGTCAGTCACTTGGCTCCCCGGGTACCTCCTGAACCCATGCTCCTGGGGAGAGTTTGCTGATAACAAAGCCAGCTTGCCTGGAGACAGAACACATCTCTGGCCTAAGAAGAAATAGCAAATAGCCCTTTGACTACCACACTTCCCACTACAATGAGAAAAATCCTTCACCAGGGCAGCTTCTGAAAGGTTACCTGGTCACCATGACTACTGCCTTCACCACTAAGGCTTAGACCGTGCTACTAAGGATCAGTCTTTGAGTCAGAATATTGAAGAAGACAAGGTTCATCTGAGGGTCAGTTGCATAGACAAGGTTCATTTGGGAGATAAATTGTAGAATTCCAGTCTTCTGGAGGCTTAGGAAGGAGGATGGCAAATTCAAGACCACCTTACACCACCCCCCACGCTCTGTATGTGTGTGTTTTCCTCAGGGGTCAGCCCTTGCCTTGCATCAGGCTAAGTGGTCCGGGAGCTTCTGGGCATCTATTTATGTGGCTCCATTTCACCAGAGGAGCATTGGTTACAGATGTGCACTACCACATCCGGCCTTATGAAGGTTTGCAACTTTATCAATCTGAGGACAAAAGACAACAGAAGGCCATCGGGGGAGTCTCTTAGATTCAAAATGGGGCCACTCAGACACTGACTGGAACAGCACATACAGCCTCTCTCACTCTAGGGAAGAGAAATAGCACCAGAGATAGCTGTCTCCTGGATGAGCAGCCTGTGACAACAGATAAGGATTCCTAGGTGTCTGTGTGTGTGTGTGTGTGGGGGGGGTAGGTTAGCATTTACCTCCCCATCCCTGTACACCCACCCCAGAGATAGCACATCCTATTTTGGACCGAGATGTAAATAACAGGGGTGAGTTGTGCATCTCCCAGCAACTGCACCAAGTCTAAACTTTCTCTGAAGACGTAATTGCCACATACCCTTCAACTAGATAGACATATCTTTAAAATAATAGTGAAACAGCAAGAGAGGTTCTTTTGTTTTTGTTTTTGTTTTTTTTAAAATTGTTGTTTATTGAAAAGTAGCACTGACTGAACGGTGTTAAGTGCTCATTGGAAGTGACCTCAAGCAAGGTGCTCTCAAAGAAATAAGAAAATAGCAAATAAGGAAATAGCAAAGCAGTTGCCTGCCCATCCCCTGCATGTGACCGTCAAGTGAACCTCCCAGAAAACAGAGGTCCTGGAGGAAAATGGAAAACTCCACTAGCTCCGAGAAACTTCTGGTAGACCAGGAAAGAAAAGATGAGCAAAAGAAAAAAAAGGAAGGAAGGGAAAGAAGAAAAGATTTGTAAATCGTCCCAGAGTCTGTGTCTCCCAAATGCAGCTCACTTTCCGATGTGCTGATTAGCACATTGTCAACTTGACATAAGCCAGGGCCATCTGGGATGAGGGACCCTCAACTGGAAAACACAAACCTCAGCAGACCGACCTGCAGACGAGCAGACGAGTCTATGGGACATTTTCTTGGTGAATTATTAATGTGGGAGGGCCACCAGTCTATGACAGTGCCACCCCTGGCTGGTGGTCCTGAGTGGTATAAGAAAGCAGGCTGAGCAGCCAGTGAGCAGCGCCCTCCATGGTCTCCCTTTCACAGGTTCCTGCTCGGCTTCAATTTTTGTCCTGCCGTTCTTCAAGATGGACTGTTCATTTCAAGCTTACAATGAAACAACACCTCCTCCCTAGCACATGCGCAAGTACGCGCGTGCATACACACACACACACACACACACACACACACACACACACACACACACACACACACACTTGCTTTTGGTCATGGTGTTTTATGATAGTAATAGAAACCCACCAAACATAATTTTCCATTTATAAAGTTTATAGCATGGAACCCCTCCCTTTTTAAAAATCTTCTACTTTTGTTAATTAGATTGCATTGCATGCTGGGAGGCACTATACTGAAGACTACAATTCAGTACTGTGAAAAGCAGAAACACTTTAATATTACAATTGAGCACTCATGCAGTGATTTCTTTCAAAGACGTCTGCCCTGGTCTTCCCTACCCTTATTCCCATATTCCCATCTGTGTCTTTCTGAGATGGGAAGCCTTTCACGTTGTTATTTTTTTTTTTTCTTTTTCAGACAGGATCTCAAAATGTAGCTCTGGCTGGCCTAGAATTCACTACATAGGCTAGACTGGTCTTGAACTCATAAGATCTACCTGCCTCTGCCTCCTTGTGCTGAGATGAGGTGTGCATCCCCACACCTGGTAACTATTTTATTTTAATTTTTAAATCATGTGTCTATTTATGTGTCTATACATAGGTACATGTCATGCACATAAATGCAGGTTCCTGCCAAGGCCAAAGGCTTCAGATGTGACTAGAGTTAGTGTTCCAGGCAGTCTGGAGAGCAACAGTCCCCAGCAGTGTCATGGTAGGGACCTCACCTTTATTCCACAGGCTCTAAAGAATGCCGAGTGTCCAAACTGCAGCAGGGCCCATGTCTAATTACATTTCCCCCCTCTGTGACAGTTTTCTTTTTGGCCCTGCTCATTTTGCTGAGGGAAGTAGGTAGCTCTCTTGTGTGAACCGGACATCACTGCTGGGTTGAGCAGCCTAACAGGGCCTATTGACTTGAACTGGGCATTAATGTGTAAACTTCAGCCAGAACAAGGCCTTTGGCTTCCATTAGACAATAGATAGCATCATCTGGCTAGAGAACTAAGGAGTACAGTATTATCTTCTAGAAGAAGCCCTTTTGGGTTTACACAAGACAAACCGCCTCCAGGAGAATTTTGGCCACGAGTAGCACAAAGGAGAGAGACTGACAGACAAGCCAAGTTCTGTCAGCTTCTGGGGCTCTCATGAGACCCCTAAGCATCGTTAACACAGCGTCTGTCTGCAGGGACTCTCAGGGCAGTGAAAACTGGATGCAGGTCCAGTGGTTCGCACAGCGTCCTACAGTTGGTGCATGCACTAATGTGCTCTCTGCAAAGGGCCACCTTTGTTTCTTCCAGCTCATCACTATGGAAAAGATCCACCCTGCCCCAGTCCACAGCACCCCATGCTCTCCACGGAGGGGGCTGCACAGAAGGAGGGGGCAGGGGGTTGAGAAAGGACATGACTGACCCATCTCTGTGTCCCGCTCATCGCTGCCTCTCGTCAGCAATTTTAGAACTTGGACAACTCTGCCACCTTATCTGGCCCACAGTATTATCTCCCCCTTTGAAGAGCCAAGGGCTCACCTCCTAGGCTGCCTTTTGAAGACAAGAAGTATCTTTCTGCAGAATTTGGTTTCATATAGGGGAAGGGCGACCTCTACTGTCGGTTTTTGGAAGAAGCGTGGTCTCTTCATGCTACCAAGCTTTGAAATCTGCCCTGCACTCTCTTCTGAAGTGTGAAGCTGGCTAAACTGGTCCAGGCTAGGGAGGAGTGAGAACGGCCCTACCTTCTGTAGGTACATTGGAAGCAGCGCTTAGCGGAACACTGTGCTAGGCGTCTCCATCAACACCGTCTCACAATGACCGTTTTTGTTTCGTTTTGCTTAAGATTTATTTTATCTTTAATTGTGTGTCTGTGCTGAGTGTGTACACGTTTGAGTTTAAGTGCTTGAAGTGTCTGGAAGAGCTCCTTAGATCCTGTAGAGTGGGAGTTAAAAATGTCTGTGATCCTTCCCGTGTGGGTGCTGGGAACTGAACTGAGCCACCTCGCTCCCCATTTGAGTCAGGGTCTTGCTAGCAGCGCAGACAGGATTAGAACTCATGACACATGCCCACGGACACACACACACACACACACACACACACACACACACACACACACACACACACACACACACACACCCTGCCTCGGCCTCTGAGGGCTGGGATTACAGATCAATGCCTTTCTTAGAAGATTGTTTGACCTACTCCCCTCCTCCTACAAGGGACCTGGCCACCAGACATGATATTAATGCTGCTTATGAGATCTTTGGGAAATGAAGTGGTCCTGGATGCATGTCAGAGGACGGTCTTGTGCTTGCCTGTTCCAGGTCTTCAATATTTCAAGAATCTTTGTAGTGGCTGTTTTCTGTGAATTACAGTCTTGCTCCATCTCTGGGCCATCACTGAGTTTAACGCTCCCTCCAAATGACAGCAGCGACTGGGCCAGATTGAATACTGTTTGCGGATCCCTGTAGTGGGATTATGTGTTGTTACATTGTAAATAATTGTCCCGCCTACTAGTTTAATAAAAATGCTGATTGGCTGAAGGCAGACAGGAAGTGTGGGCAGGGCTACCAGACTAAGAAAACTCTGGGAACAGGAAGAACAGAGCAGAAATGCCACAGAGGTGCCAGAGTTGCCAGACAAGCCAGAAGATGCAGAGGACAACTATGCTGCTCTGAGAAAAGGTACCGAGCCACATGGCTGAACAGGATAAGAATCATGGGATCGTTTAAGAGCAAGAGCTAGTAAGTTATATACCTGGGCCTTAGGCCGATCAGTCTAACATTAATGTAAGCATCTATATGTCTCTGTGGGACTGTGGGACTGTGGGTCTGCGGGTCTGTAGATCCAAACCTTGAGGCTAGGCTGGGAAGTCCAGGCCAGAAACTTCAAACAACAGGTCATCTTAGCCACACCTGTTTCAGTTCCAGACAAGATTTGTCTGCGACAGCCCCAGTTTGTACCTGCCATCTTTTTGTGTTTATTAAAGTGTTATCCTCTGAAAGGGGTCCCACTCAGAGGGCGAGTGGCAACATCACTCTGTTCACAGGAGCCTCCACAGCCTAGGAGTCACAGGCTAGAGAGAATGCTGTCAAAAGCCCAAATATCTTTTGAGGGGGAAGGGGGTTCTAGACAGGGTTTTTCTGTGTAGCCCTGGCTGTCCTGGAACTTGCTTTGCAGACCAGGTCAGCCTCAAACTCACAGAAATCCACCTGCCTCTGCTTCCTGAGTGCTAGGGTTCAAGGTATGTGCCATGATGATGCCCGGCTCTTTTTTTTTTAAAAAAAAAAAAAAAAAAAAAAAAAAAAAAAAACCAAAAAACAGAGTTTCTCTGGGCATTCAGGATGGCCTTGAATTTACAGAGATCTGATTTCCTCTGCCTCCTAAGTGCTGGGATTAAAGTCATATGTTTTCACTGTCTGGCACCAAACACATTTTATAAGCTTGTAATTAGCTACACATTTTCTGGGATGTAGGACAAAAATAAAAGGTTAGAAACTTAGTTCTGCTTCTTACAATGATGCATATTATAGTTTCTGAAGGGACAGTTACCAGGCTCAGACTTTTAGGAGGAATTTTTCACTTACTCTATTACACAAGGGATACTAAGTAACATAAAAGACCATGACCCTGGCCATAGTTTCTGTAGAAATTTCTGAGTGACCATTAAAAAAATGTGTGTTCATACATGTGCATACATTCCTGTGTGTGCATGCACGTGTTTATGTGTGTGCTGGTGCACGTGTAAGGAGGCCAGAGGGCAAACTCTGGTGTCCTCAGGCATGCTATCCATCTCCTTTGAGACAAGGTCTATCATTGTAGCTCACCAATTATGCTAAGCTGGCTGGCCAGCAAGCCCTGGGATCTGTCTGACTCTGTCTCTCTGGAGATAGGATTACAAGGGGGCAATAGAGCTGACGTTTTTACAAAGATTCTGCGGATTTGGTGATCAAAGCCTTGTGCTGTGAGTCAAGTATTTTGTTATCTCCAAATCCCCTTTACATGACCATGTTTTATTTTATTGGACCTTTAAAGTGGTTAATTTCCCATCTCTTTTTCCTTGTGAAAACTGAGGCTTGAGTAAAAATTATTTCATAACAGAAATACTATGTGCACAGGTGTCAATGAGAGCATAAAACTGAAGGTGTTGGCCATCATTTTCACCCATCTTGTTAGGATCTTGATGAGGAGGCCAAGAGAAAGGAAAGGTGTGGTATATAGTTAGCTACTTACAAAGGAAGCAGCAAGACGCTTGCTGAGAGCTTAGCTGAGAAGCCCAGTGACAGACGTTTGCCTCCTTGTGTGGGTCCCTTGGTTCCAACCCAGCTGGTCAGGGGCAGAGCACTTCTGTACGATTCTCAATGCTCGTGAGCATCAGCCTGGCTTTTAATATTTTATGCCCCTGTAAAATATTTTTTTAAATCAATGCTCCTCTTTTTGTGTTCTTTTGGGGGGCCCACCATCCAGCTAGCTCCCAAATAAATAAGCTTATTCTTAACTATAAATGGCCAGCCTTAGCTTGGCTTGTTTCTTGCCAGCTTTTCTTTAAATTATCCCATCTGTTTTTGCCTCTGGGTTGTTCCCTTTTCTTCTAAAATCTTACTTTTACTCTTACTCCATGGGTGTCTGTGTGGCTGTGCGGCTGGGTGGCTGTGTGGCTGGGTGACTGGGTGGCTGGATAGCTAGATGGCTGTGTGGCTGTGTGGCAGGGTGGCTGGGTGGCTGTGTGGCTGTGTGGTTTTGTGGCTGGATGGCTGTGTGGCTGTGTGGCTGGCCCCTGACATCCTCCTCTCCTTATTCTAATGTGCCTTCTTTTTTTCCCCTCCCAGATTTCTCCTTCCTTTTATACTCTCCCTATCTGCCAGCCCACATATCCTTTCTCTTGCCTCACTATTGGCTGTTCAGCTCTTTATTAGACCATCAGGTGTTTTAGACAAGGCAGCGTAACACAGCTTCAGCTTCATGGAGTTAAACAAATGCAACATAGACAAAAGTCACACACCTTATAATAATATTCTTCATCACCCCTGAATACACTGCCAAGCCTTTTCAGGAACTTTACCAACAGTTTGATATAACACACATCACAGGCATTCCATGCAACCTTCCATCAAGGGGCTAAACTCTCCCACGTTTCTACAACTGAATTTTGGTTCTAGTTCCCTGAGAAGGGCAAACAGGTGTCTTTCCTCACAGCATCTCAAGGACAAACCCAGCAGCCCCTTTCTGAGCCACGGCCAAGCTTGTGCAGACGTGCCCAAAAATGACAAATTAAGCCTCAGCCAATTAGAAATATACTAATGTAACTGCTGCTTGCTTAATCAATTATGCAGCTGAGCCTGAAACTCTCCTTAGCTGTGCTTAAAAGGAGCCTGTACATCCCTCTCGGGCTCATCACCATTTTGTACAGTTGAAAGACCTCACATGCATGCTGGTATAATGAACCACAAACAAATAAATAAACCATAAATAAAAATATAAAAAAAGAATTCTTCACTCTTACATACTACTTGAGTCTGGGGTCTTCAGTGTTTCCTTGGACCCTACGTTGTGAGATAGTATGAGGCTCCTTAGAGTATTTTATCTTCTATTATATATAATTAAAATTTTTAAGCTTTGGGAAAGGCTGACCTCACTGTTGCAGAACATTTTGGGGCCCCTCTGAAAAGAAAAATTTAAGGTCAAGGTCCTTTGGAGAGATATCAGGTCACTCAAACCTAATGACTGAGAGGAAAGACTGGGTGAAATCTTGTTGAATGCATCTGTCACTGCTGAAACTATCGGGCTTGTGTACCTGACCAACCTGCTCTTCACTTTGTTAACTGGGAAGAAAGTCTGCCAATGACTCTGAGGTCGTGGATGCTCCCAATTGTACTGTTCCCTAGGCAAAAATGATCACATGACACCTTGAGTGTTGATGTTCAAGTCTTGCACAATTAAATATTAACCATTCATCATTCAAAGTTAGATAAATTACCCTCTTCTATTGCCACACAAAACCTGGCAAAGATTTTTCGGTCTCTAATTGAACTTCTAAACTATGGTGCACAGGAATGTCATTGGTAAGTTTTTTACTAGCTCTGTTAGGCATTATAACCTTGAGATTGATTTGCTAGTCCATGTCTGCTTTAAAGATTGACTTGTACATCCTAAAATTAAAAAAAAATTTAAAGAGGGGGGAATTGCCAGGAACCATGGAGTTGACCTGGCCTAGCTGTCTTGAGACACATGCAGCATGGGTTCTTCAAGATAGAATCCACGGCTCCCAGGGCACCATGTGCCTTCCAGTTCCTGAGAGGCCAATGTGCTCTCGGGCAGTGGAGCATTCAGGCCACTTGGTGTCTGTCTGTCTGTCTGTCTGTCTGTCTGTCTGTTTAGGAAGTACTTGAGAGGACAATTGGTCTCAGACGTTAATCTTGTGTGCCCTGTGTGACTGGCAAACTTCACTGTATCCTGGTATCTACGACTGTATCAATCCTGGCAAATGCCATTATATTCTGCTTCTGATAAAGGTATAAAAAGTCTGATTTCTCTCAATAAAATGGTCACAGTGTCGTCTTGCTGTGGTCTCTTCTAACCCAAGCCTGGTTACATTCCTCTTGATATCGGGTGACCTTGGTCTGTTAAGTAAATGAGGACACTTGCAGATGGCTCAGGAACATGGTATTTAAAGTCATCTTCATAAAGAGTCATTAGCATAATTTTACTTTAGCAAAATACAAAGCCTCTTTGGATGTTTGCTTAAGTCACTCCTGACTGGAAAGAACAGGGATCTTGTTTTGTTCCAGTCTCTTTCCAGAACACAAGCTTCTGGCTTTCTTCTCAACTTTTTTTTCCCCAGACCTTCTATCTCAAAGGGTGGCCAACAGCCTCAGCCAGTCCAGAAACTCCCTAGATACGCAAATGCCCTACCTGCCAGAGTAAGTCTGTTGCTCTGAGGGGTTGAGCCCCCACTTTCTGGCAGTTCTTAGGGCCCTGCCTGGCCTGGAAGGAAGACAAAAACTCCCCTGTGGCTCTGCCTCCCTTCCAGATGTGGCTGCTGGACTTGCACTTCCTCAAAATCACCAAAAATAGTCAAAATGGTGGTGCTGCCTTGTGGTCCGCTTGAGAAGCAGATGTAGGAGGTTTGGGAAGTACTGGGCCAGCCTGGTCTATATAAAGAGAGTCTGTTTTAAAAAGACTGACAGACAGATTGCTTAAAATGGAGAGGCAGTATGACTTGTTAAAAAAATCAGTGCATAATAATTTCACATATTTATGTGATGGGTAATAATTCAATACATGTGTGGAGAGTTGAATGATAAGTAAGTTATAATAGGCTCCTCCCCTTCCCCAGTAATCACTTCTCTTGAATGCCTGTGTAGCTTTGAATAAAATATGTAAAAAATTGTTGTGAACTAGTCTCCTGCTGTGCTGCGGAACACAGAACTTCTGCTTCCTTGAAAATGATTGGGGCTGGAGAGATGGCTCAGCAGTTAAGAAACAGCTTGCTGGATGCTCTTCCAGAGAGGACCTGGGTTTGTATTGCTGTGAAGAGACACCATGACCATGGCAACTCTTATAAAGAAAAGCATTCTATTGGACTGGCTTACACTTCAGAAGTTTAGTTCATTATCATCATGGCAGGAAGAATGGCAGCATGCAGGCAGGCATGGTGCTGGAGAAGAAGCTGAGAGTTCTCCATCTTCATCCACAGGCGACAGAAAATGAACCGTCTCCCATATTGGTCATAATTTGAGCATATGTGAGACCTCAAAGCCCATCCCCATAGTCACACATTTTCTTCAACAAGGTTACACCTATTCTGTTAAGGTCATTAGCTAACAGTGCCACTCCCTATTGGCAAGAATTCAAACATCTATCAGGTCTAGACCTATTCAAAACACCACATTCCACTCCCTGGTCCCCAGGCTTGTAGCCATAACATAATGCTAAATGCATTTAGTCCAACTTCAAAAGTCCTCATAGTTTTCAGTCTCAAACAATGTTTGAAAGTCCAAAGTTTAAAGTCTCTTCTGAGATTCATGCAATCTCTTAACTGCCTCCTGAATGCTAGAAATAAAAGCATGTGCCACCACTGCGGCTATCTGTGGCTGGCTCTGCCCTCTGGTCTTCAGGCAAGCTTTATTTCTTAGAGGATACACAAAATTTTTCCGGTTCTGATATGGGTATGTTTAAGGATAACTGCCCGCGTCTTCCAGTGTAGGGAGAGGTGTTCTTCCGCTTTGAATTCAAATTGTTAATATCCCTTCAAAGCTGCCTAGCCCCAGGCAAGTCTCTTTAGAAAGACCTTCAAGGAACCAAAAGTTTCTGAGTCATCGTGACATTCTTTTTAGGTGGCCTAGAATACATTTTGTTTCTTATAATACCAAATTCTCTATGCACAGGGGTTCCTATTACTCTTTGCTTGTTGTTGGTTGGTTGGGGCTTTATGTTGTTAGCGGTGGTGGGGAGTAATGTATTACTCTGAACAAAGCATACTAAGATCTATGCCCATCTTTACATGCTGTGACCGAATTTTCTATAGATACAATGTGACAGTTATCTCAACAAAAGCCCTTTGATCCTGCTGCTCATAGAGGTGTTTCTAGTGTGTTTGTTATTTGCCTGAGTAATAAATACTTCTTTGTTCTATTTCTTGATTGTGTTTATTGTGGGCCCATTATATTTAGTCACACCATGACAAGGCCCCTCCTCTCAGTGACAAATCATTTTTAGAAGGGTGTGGAACTGAATTTGTGTGCCAAGAAAGCTATTAATTTTGAACTTTTAAGAAGTCTAGATGTGGGGTTGTAGAGATGGCTGAGAGGTTAAGAGCACTGGCTGCTCCTCCAGAGGTCCTGAGTTCAATTCTCAGCACCCACATGGTGGCTCACAGCCATCTGGAGTGTAATCTGGCGCCCCCTTCTGGCCTTCAGGCACACACACAGGGAGAACACTGCAAACATAATAAATAAGTGAAGAGGGGGGAGATGAAGAAGAAGCTGTTGTCTGGACTGTGATAGTCAATACATTTTTGCCTGAGGTTTCTTCTTTTTTCCTTCAATATAGTTCTCCTGAAACTGGTTTATCAACTACACTGCCCTCCATTCTTGGCAGAATCTGGGACATTATGGCCTTTGAGATAAGCAAAAGTGGACCATAGGTTTTGAATAGGCATATGTGTGTGTGGTTTTTTTTTTTGTTTTTTTTTTTTAAATTCTCCTCTGGTACTTAGCTCTGTCCCCAAGTTGTTTTCAATGAAAACAAGTCTCATTTTGGGAGGTAGAGGGTGCATGGTTTTGAACCCACTAAATGTCTATTTAGCTTTTACATCATCTCTCATAACCTCTTACAATATATCTTCCACAGACATTGGTCTTCTGTTTTCATCTCTAGGCTAGATGGATCTGTTCCCAGCACACACCAGTGCAAGAATCAGGAACACCACAGCTCTGTCTTTGGGACTTCAGCCAGACCCAGCTCTCACAGCAGCAGCCTGAGACAAAGCTTGCTTGTTCAATCTGGGGTGATGGGTTAAGTTATAGCAAAGTGAGAGTGTGAGCAGGAGGGAGGACCATGTGGCGATGGAAACACAGGCTTTGCCTTCCCAAGCAGCCTGGAGTTTCTTCCACAAACACAGCTTGTTGCTTAGATCAGGGAGGCTGCATGGAAAGCTTGGATACTGAAGACTTGGCTGAGGGGGGCTTTCTCAGGATGCTGGCTCCAGCACTCTGGCAGAGACCTCAAGAAAGTGAATCCAGCTCTACAGTAGGATTTAGGAGCCTGGAGACAGTGTCGGAGGCTAAAATTGCAGGTGCTGATCTTAGAAATTGTTCTTGTACATATAAAAAACCATTTTAATAAAATAATGCTTTGGTAAAAATGTTTTTTTTTAAGATTTATCTTATTTTATGTGTAAGGATTTGTATGTGTGTCTGGTGCCTGTGGAAGTTAGAAGGCATTGAATACCTCAGAATTAGAGTTATGGGCTTCTGGGTGCCAACGTGTGGGGCTGAGAAACAAGCTGGGAACCCCAGAAAGGGCAGCAAGTGCTCTTAACAATTGAGCCGTCTCCAGTCTCTGCATTTAGATATCTCAATTGACTTTTGTAAATCTTAGAGTTCGATTGGGCACCTCCTTCCATAAAAGAGAGTGAGCAATGGGCTGAACAAAAGAACCCTTTTTTTTTTTTCTAATTTAAAAAGGTGTGTGTGTGTGTGTGTGTGTGTGTGTGTGTGTGTGTGTGTGTGTGTGTGTGTGTGTGCCTGCCCTGGAGAGCATGCATATCACAAAACATGTATGGAAGTTAGAGGATACCTTTTGGAGTTGGTGCTCTCCTTCCACCTTCATATGGGATTTCAAACTCAGGTTCTGAGGCTTGCACAAATCCCTTTACTCATTGAGCCATCTTGCAGGCTCTAGTTCCAGGAGGTTGGTTTAATACAGAGTAAGGCTGAAAGCAAACAAGCCAGCATCAAACCCAAAAGGAAAGTTACTTTCCTTGTAAGAAAACAAGAACAGAGACAAAGCAGGAAACTGGTCCAGTTATGTCAAGCTGCCTCTTTTGCATAAGGAATTAGATGGAAGAATGAACCTGGTTATCTCTGTAATCTTGATTGTGGGAGATCTGGTGTGCACTTAGTCTCAGGTCAGTGGTATCAGTGTTAGCATGGGCCACTCTGGTTTGATTTAGCCAGATCTGTTTAGAAGATTAGTTAGAAAAAAGGGCCTCCTATAATTTAAGGAATATTTAAGAAAAGAGGCAGCCAATGCTTAGTCCTGAAATGGAAATGTCCGCATTGCCCTGCCAGATATTAGAGAAGAAATTAAAAAAAAAAAAGTTGAGAAACTGGGAATGCTGGAATAATGCTCAACATGGGACCAGATAAAACCAGGAAGTATGTGTGAGAGGTGGGCCCAGAGGACAAGAGATTTTTCAAAGAGCATGAGAAATATTTAGGAGAGAGTAGCAGGAATATTTATAAGTAGACAAAATGGTCACAATGTGGAGGTTATTGATACTGGCAAATATGGAAGACCAGTGAGCTCATGCACACAGACCAGGCAAAAATAAAAATGAGTCAATGCCAGAATTCTATATTTCCAAGATGCTCCTCTCAACTTTTAAGAAAGCAGGATTAGAGATAACAGCCAAGGGTCCAGAACAGGCCAGTTTCAAGGGGAGCCATAATAAAGTTTTCTTTGCCCGGGCCCCTTCAGAAATAGGTAGTCTAAGGTTGGGTTACAGGGCAGAGCATTTGTGGAGTATGTGCCAGGCCCAGGGATGGATCTGTATCAGCATGCATGTGGCCTGATTATGATCAATTGGGTATTTGATTATTCTATATCCTGGTCTCTATAAAAAGTAACTTTGAAGTGCCCAGTCTGATTTCTGCTTTTTGCCTGTCTCATATTCTTTTATAAGAGTAGGTATTGACCAGTTCTAGAATTGAAAATAAACTCAATTAAGGTCTTTAAGTGTCATAAATTTTACTCTAACAATACCCACAGTGATGTTGCCCTTTACACCAGTAACTGAAGCCAGGAGGGGCCACTTACTTGCCAGTTGATAGGAAGCCACAATTACCGTAATGACTAGCAAGATCAGAGTTCAGCCAAGAAGCTTGAGCATAAGCACTGTAGAGAAGAGAAATGGGCTCCCAGGCACAATCCGCTGTGATGGTTCATCTTCAGAGTTAACTTGGCTGGATTTGGAGTCACCTGGGAGACACACCTCTTGTGTGTCTGTGAGAGTGTTTCCTGAGAGCTTTACCCTTGGTGGGAAGACCCACCAGAGTATGGGCAGCAGGAACAAACACCAGCACACCTGCTCTCTGCTTCCCAGCTTACTCAGAAGTGAAGAATCCCTGCTCCATGTTCCTGCAACAAGAGGTCTGCTTTGTCTTCAGGAGAAACTAAACCCTCTTAAACTGAGCCAGGCAAACCAGTGAAGACTCACAAAAAAGACACTCGCTGTCCAGCTTCTAGGGTCAAACAGGCAAGAATGGGACAGCAGGGCACAGGGCACCCCAAATCCAAGTCACTGTCCCTCTCTTGATATTTCAACTGGGGCCACTCTTCAGTAAGAAGAGTCCTGTTTGTGATGACGTGGCAAAAGTGCAATGGTAACCCACACCCACTCCCAGCTCCCTTTCAAGCTTTGGCATGTGGCTATTTACTTGAGTGACTGGATTCTGAGGAGGAGGGGACACCAAGGCATCTCCGGGGCTGTTGGATACACTCTGTAAGTTAAAACTGGCAACTATGACACCAGAGATCATGGGCCTCTCCTATTAGATCGAGAGCAATGGAGGCCAGGACATCAGTGAGGCATTGCCTACAAACTGGCTCACACTGGAGAGAGGAGAGCCTGGAGGCAGTCGGGAGTGAGGAGGAATTGGGCATGGTGGCTCATGCCTTCAGGCCCAGCAGAGACTGGTGGATCTCAGAATTCCAGCTCCTCCCACATCCCTCCCCCCCATACATTTCCTCACCACCCTGTGATACTGATGAAGATGGCGCTCTGAGGGCCTGAAACATCACAGGAGAGGGATGGCAAGGGGGCACGAGGCCTCCACCAGAGCAGGAAAGCAAGGAGAAATTAATTCTTAAAAGCATCTCACAGTGTTAGTATTGTACCACTGTGCAGAATGCCTAACAGATAACTTAAGGGAAGAAAGGCTAATTGTGCATCCCAGCTCCAGGCAGCTCTGTCCATCGGGACAGGAAGAAAAGTTAGAAGCAGAGGACCTAGTACAACCTTGGCAGCATTTTTCCAAGATCTGCCCCTTCAGCCAGTTCCTGTCTGACAACCCCTCAAAACAGTGGGGACCAAGTGTTCATGAGCCTGTGAGAGACATCTAATATCCAAGCCACAGCATTCCACCATGTCCATCTCATAACACACTGTATTCAGCCCGACCTTGAGTCCCCATAGTTTTGGTTTGTGTTTTGGTTTTTTGAGAAAGGGTTTCTCTATGTGCCCCTGGCTGTCATGGAACTCATTCTGTAACCCAGGCTGGCCTTGAACTCACAGAGATCCACCTGCCTCTGCCTCTCCAGTGCTGGGATTAAAAGTGTGCGCCACCAGACCTGGAGAGTCCTCATAGTCTTAATAGGTATAATACTGCTCACAGCTCAAGTTTAATTCTTAAGATTCAAGGCAAATTCTAGCCATGAGGCCCTGTAAACACAAAGACCAAGTCATGTGCTTCCAACATACAATGAAACAAAGTACACATTCCTATTCAAAGGGAGACTAGCAAAGAAAGATTGCATCAAAGGAAAACCAAAACCCAGCAGGGAGAGCAAGAATCTTGTTAACTCCACATAACAGCATCCAGGGCATGTGGTATGTGATGGGAGATCCAACAACCTTGGGCAATCCCATCCCTAAGGTCTCTGCATTTTCAACCACACAGACTCTTCTTGGGCTAACGCTACTTGTTGCCTGTGGAAGTGCATGTTCTTGACATCTCCGCCAGCCTTGACTTTCTATTGCAGCTTGAATGTAACTCTGATAGCTTTAGAATCCCCTCCTCTTCTCCTCTTTCTTCGTGTGTGTGTGTGTGTGTGTGTGTGTGTGTGTGTGTGTGTGTGTGTGTGTGTGTTGTTATGTGTATGCAGATGCTCACATGCCATAGCTCATGTGTGGAAGTCGAAAGTTAACTACTTTGGAAGAATCCATTTTTTCTTTCCACTGCGGATCTAGTTACTTATCTTTTTTGATAATCGCTACTCTCTTTAACAACCATACCCTCTTTGTCCACAGATTTAAATCTGTACCTTCTCTAGCCAAACTTCACATTTTCAAATCTTCCCCCTCTACGTTTATTCTTACTGTAAACCTGGCTATGAACAGCCACAATAGGAATGTCCTGCTATCTTGAAATTTCCTCCACCAAATTACTTATCTAGTATATTAAAACTTAGCCCCTGTGGTGAATTGAATGAAAATGGATCTTATAGGCTCCTATGTGTGAATGTCTGGTCCCCAGTTATAGAACTATTTGGAAAAGATTAGGGGGTGTGGCCTTGTTGGTGGAGGTTTGTCATTAGGGGTGGGCTTTGAGGTTTCAAAATCCCTTACCAGGTCCACTCTTTTGATTTCTGCCTGAGGACCAAGATGTAAAACTCTCAGCCACTACTCCAGAGCTATGCCTGTCTTCTTACTGCTGTGATGATTATGGACTAATGGTCTAAAACTATAAGCAAGCTCCCAGTTGCATGTTTTCTTTATAAGATGTGCCTTGGTCATGGTGTCTCTTTACAGCAACAGAATAGTAACTAGGACAACCTCCTACAATGTTCCAGGTCACAGACAAAATGTAGACATATTTTTTGACCATCATGTTGTATGAATGGCCTTCAGGCCAATTCCCAGTGAAATTCCTGTTCCCATATGAAACCTCATGAGCTGTATTTTTATTGTTCATGTTTAAAAAATATTTTTGTTTTATGTGTGTTGTGCCTTCATATATGTTTGTGCATGATGATAAGCCTAGTACCGAAAGAGGTCAGAAAGGTGTTGGCTCCCCTGGAACTGGAGTTACTAACAGTTGTGAGCTGTCTTGTGGGTGCTGGGAATGGAACCTGGATCCTCTGGAAGAACAGCTGTGCTTCTAACCTGTGAGCCATCTCTACAGCCTGCTGTGGAAATATCCTTCTGTACACTATGAACACATAATACTCTCTTTGGTTAAACTGACAGGACAGTTGCCAGGCAGAAAGTATGGGTGGGGGCGGCAGCCAAACTTAATTCTGGAAGGAAGAAGGGCAGAGTCAGTGAAATTGCCAAGAGACACAGAGGGAACAAGACATGCTGGAGGACAGGTAAGGTCACAAGTCACATGACAGCACATAGATTAATATAAATGGGTTAATTTAAGTTGTAAAGACAGCTTGTAGTTAGCTTAACTATTGTAATTGAGTTTCTGTGTCAATTATTTAGGAATTGGCGGGCAGGACAGACACTTCTGCCTATAAATGGTACCCACCATTGGGCATGGAAGATCTACATAAAACCTGAGAAAGCCTTAAGGAGTTTCCAAAAGCACACAAAAAAGAGCCAAACTCAGCTTAGTAGTCTTGTGTCTCTCATGCTGGCCACAGTACAGAGACTCTGGCAGCTGCCTGTGGGATTGAGCTGCCAATGTGAATGGTGCCAGCAGGCCATGAACTAAGCCACTTGGCGGGTTTCCATGGTCTCTCACACAGACCATGGTACAGAGTCTCTCAGCTGCTGCCTGTATTGAGCAGCCAATTCAAGCCTTGCCAGTGTGCTGCGTGAAGGGTTTTGCTCATGCAGACAGAAAAGATTACAGATACACAGTAAAGACATATTCAGATGAGGGAAAAAACTTCTAAACAGGTTACAGTGTGTTTAAAAATGTACAAAGGCTTGGGAGAGAACTGAAAAAAAGGTATATACAGTCATAACAATATCTATATATCTATCTACATGTATCTATATGTATACATATAAAGTTTTAAAATAATAAAATAAAGTCCTTAAAAGGGAATAAAGTAATATAAAAGAAATGAGGTATGCAAAGATAAAAAATACAGTGAGTCTGGATCTTGTATATTTTTGTGTTGTCTTTTAATTTTTTGACTGCTAAAAGACTGGATTATGAAAGCTGCTAGATAAACTAACTTATATATTTAAAAAAAAATCTTGACTTCAAAATTTAAGTCAAAAGTGTGTGACTTTGGGGGAGAGTCTTTGCTTTTATTTCCACAGAAAATAAGAAACTGTGCTGTGGATTCATTCCAGATTAAGGAAATTAGGTTTGATCAAGGAAGGCCCCCTGAATCCTGACTGAAGACAAAAACAAATAAAAAACAACCTAGAAGAGCTACAAGATACAAGACATGTGATGTGTATTTTACCTGCTCAAACATAAAACAAAAAATCTTTAATTTGTACACACCACATATTCCATATTTGTAACATAAAAGTGTATGTATTTTCAGAACTGGAGACCAGACATCAATAAAAATTAATGGTCCAGGTGATCCAACATCTCAAAATGTCTCTGTTACAGCTTCAAGGCTGCTGGCTGAGATGATCCAGCTTCTCAGAATACTCCAATCAGAACTTGACCATAATCCTAAATTTTCTCAGGGTCCTCCAAAGATGCCAGTGCCCCCAGACAACAGGAAGCAGTCTAGAGAAAACAATGCCCATATTCCCCAAAGATGGGTTATTGAATGTTTGTTATCATTTAAAGAGAGTTGGTTACAAGTTGTTATTAGTCATAGAAAAAAGAAAAACAAAAGAGTTAATTCAAAGATCTCATCCTAAAAGAAAAAAAATAAAGATATAATATAGAAATGATGAGATAAAAGTATAGATTATTGAATCTATTTTAATTCAAAAGAAAACTATTAATTTCAAAATATTTTACATTGGTAGGTATATTAGTTTATTGATACACATTTAAAGTTATTTGTTATATTATATGTACATTTCTACTTTTGTTTGGGTTATTGTGCTTATGTAACTCATTTAAAAATGTAGATAAATAATACATTACTATGTAATAAAGATTAGTAATTAGTCATCTTTAACAATCAAACTTATAGACATACATAGATATATGTATTTATTTATTTATATGGATAGACAGATAGATGATCTTCAAAGACTTCAAAGACCTACAGAATATTGCATTTAGTATTTTTAATAACCTAAGGCTTTTCACAACAGTGAGACATGGCTGCTCCTGGCAGTACCAGTCTACTTCAGAGAAGATGGTAGGTATTGATGAAACTCCATACAGAGTTTGCTTTCTTTATGGCAAAGGTTAGCTATACGGGGGAAAAAAAACTGCCCTTGTCTCAATTTCTGACAGTTACTGCCCAAACTGAACTGGCAGGATGCAAAAGAAAGATACTGCCTAACTTTGCCAAGACAAAGTAGGATAGTCCTTCAAAATTCCCTGCTTCTGAAATGTCTGTCAGATATACCAGGCCTGTGGTATATCTGAAAAAGTCAAAGTTGGATGTCCCAACATTACAGAAGAACCTAGGGGTGACTGTCCAGGCAGCCAGATGTCCCTGTCATTAACATTCCACCCTTTTGAGGTCTTTGACATGATGACTAGACAGTCATAAAGTTTTCCTTTGTTATGATAAAAGGTAAATTAGGCATAAAACTTTAGAGTCATAAAAATATGATAAATAATAGATTATTTTCTCTAAATTTGCCAAACACAGACTAAATATTGTAACTATAATTCTTACTTAAAAACTGTTTTGTTATATATAATTTTACTTACTATGTTAAGCTTAAAACATTTCTTTTAATTAGACAAAAAAGAGGAAATGCTGTGGAATAATACCTCTGTAAATTTTAATAAAGAACTGACTAGGCAGTTGCCAGGCAGAAAGCATATGTGGGGCAGCCAAACTGAGAATGCTGGGAAGAAGAAGGTGGAGTCAGTGAAGTTTCCAAGAGACAAAGAGGGAACAAGACATGCTGGAGGACAGGTAAGGTCACGAGCCACATGGCAGCACACAGATTAATATAAATGGGATAATTTAAGTTGTAAAGACAGCTTGTAATAAGCCTGAGCTATTGACTGAGCATTTTAATTAATATTGAGTCTCCATGTTGATTATTTGGGAATTGGTGGGTAGGACAGAAACTTCCACTGACATCAGCCCCTCTTGTTCACATTTTAACTGTCACCCTGGCTTTCCAACCTCCCATAAAAATTACCCAGTAAGCTCTTCTTAGAACATTCAAGGTCTTCAAAACTCCATTTTCTCCTGGCAAAGTGGCCCCAAAGGCCTCAGAATTACATGGTCAAATTTGGTCCCAGCCACATTCCCACTCCTGACACCAATTTTCCAAATTAGTTATTTTTGCATCACTGAGGCAAAATACAAAATTTAAATTGAATGGAGAAAAGGTCTATTTTGGTTCACAGTTTCAGAAGCTTCAATCCATCACAGCAAGGAAGGAGCAAAAGAGCAGCTCATAACACGATGGACAGGAAGCAGAGAAAAGAGCACACTGGTGACCTGGTACAACTTCCAAAGGCACATCCCCAGTGACTTTCCACCTTCCAACGTTCCCACACCTCCTAAAATAGAGACCAAGTGTTCAGAACGCGAGCCTATGATCAAACCATAACATTTGTTTTTATTAGCAATCGCGATTTTTTTCCTAATTCCAATCTTTAAAATAAAATTGTACTTTATGTCCAGCAACATAGCTGGACAGTGGTGGGGTACACCTTTAACCCCAGCACTTGGGAGGCAGAGGCAAGTGGGATCTCTGAGTTCAGCCTGGTCTACAGAGTGAGTTCCAGGACAGCCAGAGCTGGGGATATCCAGAGAAATCGTCTCAAAAAAAAAAAAAAAAAAAAGAAGGAAAAAAGAAAATTGAAATCCAAAAATTAAAAATAAATAAATAATAAATAAGAGCAACCAAGGAGATTGATATTTTGGGTCTATTTGTACAGCATCACCTATGTGCAAGGAGCTGTGCCCAGCACCCCCTGAGGTCTATGAGCTGCCAGACTGACTAGAGCCAGCTGTGGCAGAATTTAAACAGGACCCAGGTCATCTCTAGGTGTGCTCAGAACTGGGGGTGTTGATATTTACTCATGGCTGAGTAGCCCTGACCTTTGAGTTCTTCCCCTAGTAAGAGAAAAATCCTCTGATCTAACTGCCTACCCCACAAGACAAGAGTGAGTCAGGGCTGCTTGGGGTTGCTACCTCCCAAAGACTGCAGGCCTAGGCACGTCCCGTGAGAGTCCGACTGTCCTGAGGGTGAACTGTGAGCAGTGTGAGAGCATGCACTATCCAGTTGGTCGATTCCTCGAACTAGCCATGAAGAAAAATTCATCCTGAGTTCTTTTTATTTATTTTTAAATGAAACCAAAAACATCCTAGAACTCACTATATAGGCCAGGCTGGCCTTAAACTCTCAGAGATTCTCCCGCCTCTGCCTACTGAGTGCTGGAATAGTAAAGGTGTGTACTAGTCCAGTTTATTTTTTA
Organism: Phyllotis vaccarum; assembly: GCA_033318265.1. NCBI lineage: Eukaryota > Metazoa > Chordata > Mammalia > Rodentia > Cricetidae > Phyllotis > Phyllotis vaccarum. The sequence continues at coordinate 196,881,257 of JARWLC010000002.1, forward strand.
ATTAATTTTTTAAAAATTTATTTTATATGCATGAGTATTTTGCTTATATGTATGTCTGTATACCATTTGAGTGCCTGGTAGCCCATGGAAACCAGAAAAGAGTATTTGATCCCCTGGAATTGGAGCTACAGACATTTGTGAACCATCATATGGGTCCTGGGAACTGAACACCAGTCCTCTGGAGGGGCAGGAAGTACTCACTTACTGAGCCATCTCTCCAGATCCATTAATTTCTTTAAATTGTGTGTGTGTGTGTGAGAGAGAGAGTGTGTATGTGTGTGTGTATGTGTGTGTGCCTATATGTGTGTGCATGTGTATGTGTGAGTGTGTGTGTGTGTGCGTATATGTGTGTGTATGTGTATCTGTGAGTGTGTGTGTGAGTGTGTGTATGTGTGTGTATGTGTGAGTGTATATGTGTGTGTGAGTGTGTGTGTATGTGTGTGTATGTGTGTGTGCGTACATGTGTGTGCATGTGTGTGTGTGTGTGAGAGAGAGTGTATGTTGTGTATGTGTGAGTGTGTGTGTATGTGTGTGTGCATACATGTGTGTGCATGTGTATGTGTGTGTGTGTGTGTGTGTGTGTGTGTGTGTGTGTGTGTGTGTGTGTGTGAAGGTTCTCACAGAGACCAGATGTATTGGAACTTCTAGAACTGGAGTGACAATTGATTGAGAGCTGCCTTGATGTTGGTTCTGGGAACTGAACTTGGTTCTTTTGGAAGAGCAGTACATGCACTTGACCCCTGACCCATCTCTCCAGCCTGAAGATAGGTCGTTATCAGATATTCTTGATGTTATCAGAGCACTTTTTGTTATTTTAATTATAAAAGGCTAAATGCTTTGATGATAATTCATAACAGATGCATAAAGATAAAAACCAGCCCCTGATTGTCTCCTTTTAGCAACCAGAAGTAAAACACAAAGATTTCTTTTGATTACTTCTAGAAAATTCTTAGCAAGTGTGAGCATCAGAATATATGTATACAGATGCATGTGGCTCCACAGACATGCAGTTGGTCATATCACATACCAGATCTTTAATTTTCTTGTCTTATTTAAAAGTGTCCATTACAGATTTTTTCCCATCAGCATGGATAATAGCAACAAAGATATTTCACTGCATGAGTCTACTATAATTTAGTTAATTACCCATTCACGTCACCATTTGGTAGCTATTTATATTGTCTGCCATTTTTTTTTTGATAATACTATGTTGTAGTGAACATAATTATACACCCAGCACTGGGCACTTCTACAAGTAAATCAGATGATAGAATTCTAAAAGTAGAACCACCAGGCTTAATTTTGGGGGATGCAGCCAAATTGCTGTGCTCCTCCCTCCATTTAACTGCTAGTATATAAACATGCAGGTTTTCTTCCTCTAGGACACCCTTGAGGCCAGGCCCCAGGCTTCAGAAAGCACATTTGTAACTGCCCTGGCTGGATGTGTCCTTCTTACAGGGAAAGGCTCCATGAGGTGCTGGGGACGGGAATACCCAGAGCTTCCCACCACCACTCAACCAGGTGTCTGGCACTCTGGAATTTTTTTCCAGAAATGCCACACGTCTACTTTGACCTGTGACTCCCTCCTGAGTGTATATGGCCGGCACACACATTCATAGGACCCAGGCAGCCAAGGGGTAACTAGACAGTTTGACCATAGTGGGTTGTACAGTCAGAAGAGGCAAAGACAAGTGTGACCTTTGGCTGGGAACTGTGTCTTTAAGTCCTACCAAAATCTGATGCAGTAGTCTGAGGAGTCTAAAACATCTTAACTTGAGCATTTATTTAGTTGTATGAAATGGGGGAGTCAGGTCTGTGCCACTGCATCTACCCTCCCTCAAGTAGTTTAGATCATTTTAATTATATTTATTTTGTTTGTTTTTTGGAGATAGGATCTTACTATGTAGCCTTGGTTGGCCTGGAGCTTGTTACATAGGCCAAGACAATCTCCACCTCACAGAGATCTTTAGTCCCTCCTTAGGTAATGTAATCCAGTTTTAAAACTTCTCTTCCTACCAAGATCCCCTCCAGAGAGAATGCTAGACTTTTCTTTTCAGATCCATTGGTATTTAAAATCAATATGTTCAAACTGAACTCCTCCATAGCCCTTAAAATCCGACAGCTGTGAGTCAACACCTTCAGTCATTTAAATGGCTCCAGCTGGCTTCTAACTGCCCCCTGCTGCACCTTTGGCCTGCCTCAGTCTACTCTCAAAACAGCACGGTCTTTCCCCACTGAAGTCAGATCGCAGGACTTGTCCTCCAGTGGATCCCATCAGAGTAGAGCCACATCCCATCACCCCAAGTCACTGTCACATCTACCTCTGTCCCCTGTTCTTTCTGTCACTCCCTCTGTTCTAGTGGCTTCTGGGGGCCTCTAACTCATGTGCATGCTCCACCGTCCTGACCTCCAGCTATCCTATGTCCCTGAGATCCTCTATGCTTGGGATGCAAAGTTACCCGTGAGGTGCTGGAGGCAAGGTTTCTAGCATCTCTCTCCAAGGACCAGTACCTAATTTGCATTGGGACTTTTATATTCTCTCATTAAAGAATGTCTTAAAGCCAGATACTGAGTCTACTCCTGCTCTCCAGGAATAGGTGTGGCCCTCTGCTCCTTCCCTACCACGTCTTTATCTAGAACTGGACCACTATTCTTTCCTCTTTAGCTATTTACTCACATTTCTTCCTTTAGTTTCTCTGTGTAGCCCTGGCTGTCCGGGAAACTCACTTTGTAGACCAGGCCAGCCTCGAACTCATAGAGAAATGTCTGCCTCTGTCCCAGTGCTGGGATTAAAGGCATATGCTACCACTCTGCAGCAGAGTTTATAACTGTAAAGGAAAACATTTGAGGTAGTACTCACCTTCTTTGTTGATTGTGTTGATTTTTTGTCTCCCTCACTAGAATTTTGGTTGTAGGGGCAGAGACTTTGAGAACTTCTTCCTGCTCTATCATCAGCATTTGAAGTGATGCTGGCAAATTCGCAGGTGAGTGATAATTCCTTTGGACTGGGTGAAGCTCTGTTTTGGATTAAATAAGAGAATTTGTACTTGTAGAGCACAAAAGAAGGATAGTGGGATATTTGGAGACCGAGATGGTAGAGATAGAAAGAACAGGTGGTCGTGCATTCCCCAAGGGCTCCTAACATAAGCTGACAAGTCCACAGTTAACTTTTGACCAAGAGCACATTCTGCTCATAGAGCATGGATACCCTGAAGTGGGCAGCTAAGGTCGCTAAGCACTGGCTTTAAAGCATGGTTAGATTCCACTAAATACATAGTAAGGCAGGAACTGGAAAGTATGGGCTGGACTGGAATGGACTTTCAGTTGCATCAAGATTTATGATCTGCTGAGCATAGTGGTTCACACCTACGATTCTTGCTAGCTGGAAGACGGAGGCAGAGAATCACTTGGACCCAGGAGTTCAGGGCTAGTCTGGACTACATAGGAGACCCCCCTCCATGCAACTCAAAACAGACAGATGTGTCATTCTAGACAATGGCCATGAGCAGTGTTGGAGGGCACTCAGAGCTCAGTGATAAACAGTACAGGCTGTGTGGTTCTAGGGACCAGGTGGCTTGGTGGCAAGTAAAAATACAGATATGTCACCCTGAAGGGGCCATAGATGCAACGCCCATGCCACCTGAGCGAGCTTCATTGAGCAAGGGCCTGGAGTTTGAGAGACAAGAGCCGTGGGTCACTCTTGAACCAAGAATGGCATTTATTGAAGCTCAGGGAAAGCCTTATATGCCGTGGGTTGCCTTGTTCACCTTGAGTAACCTCTGAAGCTCACAAGCAGCACCTGGCCTGGGTCACCTTCTTTGTCTCTGCTAACTTCCTAATTCCCTAATTGCAGCACCTGCTTGGGCAGTGTTCCAATAATGGAAACAGATCAATTGGTTCCAGTAAACACCGAAGGCCACTTAATAATGCTAAGTCCTGAGGACTGCAGGCTGACTTCCACACATGAAGGCCTGACTCTCTTACCAGCTGCCCCTGCTAACAAGACCTGCTGTCATCAGCTGACCTGAATCTTTCAGAGTTTCCCTTCCTTTCCAGAGCATTCCTTTGACCAGTATCTCAAAAATTTTAAAGGGCTGTGCTGTGGGATTGTGCTTTTGTACTCTGTAAATATTTGTCATTGTAAATATTGATTTAAAAAACACTGATTGGTCAAGTAGGTAGACAGGAAGTAGAGGCAGGGCAACCAGACTAGGAGAATTTTGGGAAGTGGAAGAGCAGATGGAGAGATAGGACAAGAATGTTTCACCGAGCAAAAAGGTACCAAGCCACATAGCTAAACATAAATAGAAATATGGGTCAACTTAAAGTATAAGAGTTAGATAGTAATATGCCTGAGCCATAGGCCAATCAGCTTTTAATTGGCATAAGACTTTGTGTGATTATTTGGGACTGCTGGTCCAGACTTCAAGGCTAGACCAGGCCAGAAACTTCAGACTACTGAGCTATGCGTGTGTGTGTGTGTGTGTGTGTGTGTGTGTGTGTGTGTGTGTGTGTGTGTGTGTGTGTGTGTGTGTGTGTGTGTGTGTGTGTGTGTGTAGCGCATGCATGCATGCACACATGGGTAAGCACATGCATTTCTTTACCATCAACTATCCTTGCTATCTAATGACAGGTACATGGATGTACTCTTGTCTATTAGCTCCAGGTTCTGTTCTCCTCCTCTTCCTCTTCCTCCTCTTCCTCCTCCTCCTCTTCCTCCTCCTCCTCCCCCTTTTTTCTTTTATGACAAGGTCTCTAGCTTAGGTTTCCTCAAACTCTCAATATAGCTGAATTTCTTACCTTCCTGGCACTGCCTCCCTGAGGGCGTGAGTGCTGGGGTCATAGACATAAACATCATGCCTAGTTTATGGGGTACTGGGGGTCTAACTCAGGGCCCCATGCATGCTCGGCAAGCACTCTACTAACTGAACCTCTCAAAGGTTTTTAAACTTAGCTTGAAGGAACTGGAGACATGACTCACTGGCTAAGAGCCCTTGCTGCTCTTGCAGACAATCCAGGGTCAGTTCCTAGAACCACACAATAGCTCATAATCATCTGTAACTCCAGTTCCAGGTGATCTGATTCCCTTTTCTGGCCTCCATGGGCCCCAGGCACCAGACTTTGGTCCTTTGCTAGAGCAGTACACACTTCTATTGTTTAAAAGTGTGTATGAGTGTTTGCCTGGGTGTATGTTCTTTGTACATGTGTCTGGTACATACAGAGGATTCAGGTTCAGTTGCTACATGGATTCATTTCTCTAGAAGGGTGGCAAAGTGATCATGGATGCTCCTTGGCTATGCAGGTCTTAAGAACCTGAAGAGGCACCAGGCTGGGTTAAAAAAAAAAAAAGGAAATCATAACTGTAGGCTGTCTTCAGTATTACTAACACCTACTGTGTAGTTCTTGTCACCTGTATGGAGATACAGGAGAAAGAGTTAAGGCAAGATCCTTAGCCACTGGGGCTGTTTTCCTTGACCCTGGGAAGGTCAGGTCATCTGCACCCAAGGGTGGAGTTTCTCAGGGTCCTGTCCCTCTGACATAGGTGCAGGGGATAAATCATTTCCCTTAGAGAACTTAAGACCAATGTGGAACCGGATGGGAAGACTGGGATTCACAGTCCCCCCTCCCTCACATCCTCAGAACTAAGGACAAGGAGCAAATGTGCTTTTATTCCATTTACCTCAAGATGAAGAGACTCTGGGGGAACTGGAAAGATTGAGCATCTGGATATATCTAAAGCAGCTCTCCCCAGGGACCTCTCACAGAATGACTGTGTAGCAGGAGAGAAGATATTTTACTCAATCAGTTTTTGAGACAGAAACTTGAGCAATGCAGGTTGGTCTTAAATTTACTTTTAGCTGAGGGGAACCTTGAACTTCCGATCTTGATTTCAAGATTGATTACAAGATTGAGCTGGGATTACAGGCGAGTCCCTCCACACCTGGTTTTACTTCGTGCATAGCAGGTACCAACTATATCTACTAGAGAGAAAAGACAGCATTTACATCACATTCTTATTTATTCTTTGAGAATTTTATGAATATATGGAAAGTATTTTGATCATATCCACCTCTTCTATTCCTTCCCTTGCTTCTCCAGCCCTGTCCCCTCCCCCTCCTCCCAACGTCATGTCCTCTGGCTGTTATAATCTTTCTTGTCTCTCTTCTGAAGTGGACCCTGAACCTTCCACAGAAAGACTGTGGGTCTGGACCACAGGCCAGAAACACAATACCACGAATGGTGGCCCAGTGTGGGTGATATACACCCACATAAAGCCTGAGAAAGATTAAAAAGGGCTCTAGAGCACAGAATCAGCCAAAAACAGCTTCCGAGTTATGTCTCTCACATGAGCCGCGTTACAGAGACACCATGGTGAGGCATGTTAGCTTGAGCTAAAAAATGGCAGGTTTTTGGAGTACAGCTTAACATAGCCAGTTCCTGAAGTTTCACAGGAAACTAGATTTAAGCAACAAACTGTAAATGATGTATTTAAGCTTTCTGTTTATGTAGACAGAAAAGAAACAGAGTCAAAGATGGCTTCTTAGTAGCAGCAGCATTTTCTTAGGTCAACTCTGTTTGCTGGAGACAAGCAGAGGCACAGCATTTTTAAGAGAAGCTTCCTGATTCAGTGTTAGCGACAAAACACTTGTGAGTCTTTTAAGAGGCCCTGCTGCCAAATACTTAAATGGAGTTCATGAGCAGCAGATGGCAATGCTTTATTTGGTCTATATATGGACCCTAAAGTTCCCCAGAGTGGTAACTGTGTCTGATAATTAGCTAAAAAGCTAATTGAACCTAGACTAGGAGCTGGGTGGAGCCTTTAATCCTTAGCCTCACCTTGGCAGATTAAAGGTGTGGTCAGAAACAGAAAGAAAGAGAGGGAGCTGGGTGGAGCCAGCCACCACCCTAACCAAGCAAAGGTGTGGTCAGAAACAGAAAAAGATAAGAAGTAGGAGATATTCAGTAAAGACATTTTTTTTAAAAAAAAACTCTAACTGGTTTAGAGTGTATTAAAAAATTATATGTAGGCTTGAGAGAGAAAGGGAAAAAGGGTAGAGAAAGCTCTTAAAAAAGAAATAGAGTAAAAAAAATCCACGCAAAGATGGAAATTACAAAGAGTGTCTGGATACTGTATGTTATTGTCTTTAAGGTTTTTAACAGAAAATGTAGTAAAAAGCTGTTAAAATCCATTTGATTATAAATGTTGCTGTAGTAATAGAACCTATATATGTTATAAATGAGTTGACTTTAAAATTGAAATCAAAAGATATGCTACTTGGGAGAAGAGGTTTTCTTTTTATTTGCACAGAAAATAAGAGGCTATGGATTTACTCCTGGTTAAAGAAAATAAGGTTTGATAGAGGAAGACCCCCTGAGAATTCTCCACTGGAAAAGAATGGCTCAGATGATTCAGCATTTCAGAGCACCTCTGTTACAGTTTTCTCTGGAGTTCTGAATCCAAAACAACTTCAAGAAGACTGGCTGAGATGACCCAGCCTTAGAGACTACACCACTAAGGACTTGTCCATAATCCTAAATTTTTCTTTGGGTTCCCATGGGATTGCCAGCACCTCCATTCAGCAGGAAGTAGCCTAGAGAAGTATGCCCACATTCCCAAAACATGGATTATGGATGTTTGTCTTTGTTTGCAATTGTGGTTGCAAGTTGATATTTGATGTGTGAATGTCTTTCTGTATGGTATGAATATCAATTTTTAAATGAAGGAGCTGTTTTGGCTCTTGATTAACACCATAGCCAGAAACAGTAGCATAGGTATGAGAAGGAGGGTGGAATCAGAGACAGATGGAGCCAGACCCAAAAGAAGAAACATGTAAGGAACACAGGTGAGCCATGGGCCACACCACGTGGCAGGACAAATTAATGTAAATGGGTAGAATTAAGATGAAAGATTAGCTAGCAATGTGCCTAAGCCATAAGCCAAACAGCATGAAGTTAATATAAGTGTCTGAGTCATTTTGGGGGACTAAGCAGTGGCAGGTGGCTAGGTGCTCTGGGACAGCAGGTCTGTGGGTCTAGACCTCTGGCTGCCAGGGGTCAGAGGCCTAATTGTAACAAATATTGGTGAAAAAAAAAACTATACAAAAGAAATTAGATTTGGGGTTCTTGTTTTAAAAAGATAAAAAGGAGATATGTAATGGGATTATGTTACATTGTAAATAATTGTCCCACCTACTGGTTTAATAAAAATGCTGATTGGCTAAAGGAAAACAGGAAATGTGGGTTGGCCTACCAGACTATGAAAACTCTGGGAACAGGAAGAACAGAGCAAGAGACTCCAGAGAAGTCAGCAGATGCAGAGGACAACTATGCTGCTCTGAGAAAAGGTATTGAGCCACATGGCTGAACAAGATTAGAGTCCTGGGTTAGTTTAAGAACAAGAGCTAGCTAGCAATATGCCAGAGCCATAGACTGATCAGCATAAAATTACAACAAGTGTCTGTGTGTTTCTGTGGGTCTTCGGGTCTGCAGGTCTGGATCACAGACCGGACAGGCCAGAAACAGAATACTACAGGAGTGTTGTAAAAACGCTCCGTGTGGCTAGACTCCACAGACCCTTATTCCTTGCCCTTTGATTGCCCAGCTTCTGTGCTGGCTGCCATCCAAGAGGAAGAAACTTCTCACTAATAGATGGGCATGGAGATAATTTAGGCAGCACTTCGATACTGTGCCCATTCAGCAAAATAATAGTAGTAGGCTTCCCTTTGGGGGTGACCACTGGTTCTTGGCTGTATTTATAGTATGAGGCATCTGTTTCCTCCTGTGGAGTAGACATCAAATCCCATCAGAAAGCAGTTGGTTGCCCAGATTATGTTAATTCTCCTGTTGCATCCATGGGTGTGTCTTGTCATGCCAGTCATTGTAGTTCACAGTAGGCACAGTTGTAATGATGCTGATGCTTCTCCCACCCCAAGCAGCTTGCAGGGCACCTTCCAGTGCCATGAATGGAGCCAGCAGGGAGGAAGCTTCATGGTTAGTACCAACTTGGTTTCTGAACATCCTGTAATCAAAGTGTGTGGTGTCTCCAGCAAGAGGGTCTTAACAAAAGATATGTTAACGTCAGTTACTTACGCTATAAGACTATGGAAAGTATGATCCTCAAGGAGTTAAAAGTTTCCACACAAATCTCATGCTGGAAGAAGGGGAAGCTAGAACTTTGGTGTCAGCCAGAGGAGGAGCTATTAGTGATCATTGTCTTGGTCACTCAGAGGCAATAGGAAGTCCACTAGCTGTCACACTGGAGAAGCCTAAGCAAAAGAGACCTCGGAGCCCGCCCCCAGAGTGACGCGCTTCCTCCAACAAGGCCATACCTCTTAATAGTGCCACTCCCTTTGAGGGCCATTTTCTTTCAAACAAACACAGAGTCTATGCCTGACAGTGAGTGTAATGGAGCCCGAGGGTGTCAGCAGGGACAGAGCAGTGTTCAAGGGAAACCTTAACCCCCAGTGAGAAACTTCTTCATGCTCTGGGGTCTTGGTGGATGGTAGAGTGATGAAGGGCAGAGGCTGCAGATCTATTTAGTGTAGCTGTGATTTCATAAATGGATTTAACAAATATCCACAAAAGTGCCTGTGTTGCTAAGACAGATGCTGTCTGGTTGGCTTTCAAGCCCTTCATATAATTCCAGCCTTCCTGTTCAGGGATGTGCTGACCCCAAAACCAATGGTGGAGGCCCTGGCACATTTCCAGATTGCTCTGCTCTCCTTCTGGCCTTCCTTCTGCTTGGGGACTGTGTCCTGCTCACCCCACCTCCACTTTAGGCTCCATGTCTTAGCTCTTTAGAGCCATGGGCTTGCGGGCTTTTGTCTGTAGTTGTTTCTTGATCTACTATGAATTCAGTGCTGGCCACAGTCTGTGTTTTATAAATATGATTTTTTTTAAATTTTCAGCACCTAAAATTGGTAGCTAGAATTCCTCACTCCCAATGAGGTACTCAATACAGATTTGTTGAAAGAATGCATATATGAATGTTAGAATTTTAAAATGTTTTGAGTGATAGCCCTGCCTTCAAAAGCCCTTAACAATCTCTTTTTAATGACTTGTGTGTGTGTGTGTGTGTGTGTGTGTGTGTGTATGTCAGGCACCGCTATCTGATGGAGGTCAGAGGACACCTGTCAGGTTCTTTGCTTCTACTTCATGGGTTCCAGGGATCAAACTCAGGTCATTGAGCTTGGAGGCACGTACCCTTACCTACTAAGCCATCTCACCAGCCCTCTAATCTATTTTTAATTAAAAAGAAAATCCACCGAGAACCAGAGCTCACCCCTTCCCCTCCTTTGTAAGTGGCTGGACACTGACTTGCTTTCAGCATTGAACAGGAATGTTTCAAACAGAAACTTCTGGGCTGGTGTAGGGTTAGAACCAGAGTTCTTTCCTGTGTTCAAGGACTTGACTTTTATCTTCAGCCCTGAAAAAAATTGGAGGGGAGGGGAGGGAGGAAATGAGGAAATGAGGAAGGAGTTTACAGTGCCTACACCTGGCAGATGCACCCTTAGGTAAATGGTCAAGGTCAACACCGGTCCGTTATGATGATAATGTGTGCCCTTGTAATAACAGGATGGAAAGTATTCATTTGTGATATTCTTTCCCCATACCATGGAGGGGGGGGTGAAGTTTGGTCCTGAGGACATCAGAACAGCTACTTGAGGGACAGTTGCAGAATGCCTGATGATATTCTTCAAAACTAACCCTGTCTTAAAAGCCAAAGCAAGCCTGAGAAACTGACACAGACAGAGGACTCTGGAAGATGTGATGACTAAATGCAGTGTGGTATCCTGGGGTAGATCCCGGGACAGGAAAGGGATATCTGTGGGAAAACAGATGAAATTTAAACTGAGCCTGGAATTTAGTCACTAGTGGAGGCCGGAGTTAGTTTCCCGCCTGTGACAAGTACATAATGGTTATACAGAGTGTCACATCAGGAGACACATGGGGACTCAGCTCTGCAAACTTCCATCTCTTCTTACCCCACCCCTTTCCTCTCTTCCTCCCTAAGGTTGTTCGTTTGTTTTTAGGACAGGGTCTCCTGCATTATAGGCTGGTCTCAAAGTTGCTGTGCAGCCAAGGACTTGAACTTCTAACACTCTTCCCTTCACCTGTAGGTGTCAGGTGTATGTCACCACACCAGATTTTACACAGCGCCAGGGACAGAAGCTGGCCTTCAAGCATCCCTAACCCCCATCTCTGTAAATTTCCTACAAATATAGAATTATTTCAGGCTAGACGCTGATTGAAAGAATAAAAGAGGAGTCAGTGGTTCAGTTCAGCAGCAGACCACATGCTTTGTATGTCTGAGGCCAAGAACCAGCAATATTTTTAAAAGTATAAATAACACAATATATTCTGTCACTCTATTCAGAAATAATAGCCTCTGGGAGTTTGGTGCCAAATATTACTCATTCTTTTAATTTTAAAGGCTTATAATCATGGATATTATAACTTTTTTCTTAAAACCAAAAATAAAATGTGGAAGGAGAGGTATAAATTAGTGGCAGAGCACTTGTCTGGCATATATGAAGCCAGGCTCATTGGGTTTGATCCCCAATACAGCCAAAATAAAATAAAACATTTTAAAATTGAAATTAAAGAATACAATTTGAATAGCCACCGTATAGTTCCAATGACTTTCCTTGTTTCCTTGTGCCTACAGACTTTTGATTTTAGTCTTTTCAGGGGCTGCATAGTGTTCCACAGCAGATGTCTTATTAGTCTGGACTTGTTTGATAGTAAGAGACCAAATGCCAACTTGAAAGGCAAGAAGGGAATTTAAAGATGAGTAGCAAGGCAGCTGACTGGGCCTGGGGGACAACTGAGTCAGGGCAGGGTTCCCACATTCTCAGTCTGCAGGTCTTCTGTGCCTCTTGGCTTCACCACGATGTTCTCCTGGAAGCTCAGTCAACTGTTTGCGTCTACAGGCAGTTGTCACAACCCCTGGGCCTACATTGCCTCTTCAGATGGGCTCTTGTCTTAGGTTTTTATTGCCGTGAAGAGACACCATGACCACGGCAACTCTTATAAAGGAAAATGTTTCACTGTGGCAGCTTGTTTACAGTTCAGAGCTTCAGTCTGTTACCATCAAGGCAGGAAGTGTTCTGAGACACTGGGTGTGGCTTGAGCATATATGAGACCTCAAAGCCTGCCTCCACAGTGACACATTTCCTCCAATAAGACCACATCTCCTAATAGTGCCATTCCCTTTGGGGGGCCATTTTAAACCACCACAGTTCTTTGTCTCAATTGTTGCAAACTTATAGAAAGGCTCTGAGTGGCCTGCTGTGGGACCAGGACACACTGAATCAACCAACCGTGAGCCAGGAAGGAAGGCTTCCAACAAAAGCCATTCAAAGAGGGTTGGAGGCTACATGTATGGCCCCAGAGAAGGATCTCTGCTGGGCAGGTGGTGCTTGGGCATATAGATGGACCATAATTAATTGAAGCATTCCATTATTTGGTTACTTCCAGCTTTTTGCTCTTAAATAATGTTGCCTCACACAGCCACCTGTACACATCATTGTTAAAGCAATAGTTTTTTGTTGGCTGGAGTCCTAGAGTTGTGGAGCTCACAAGAACTGTGCATGCTGCCAAATGTGCTTTAAAAAGTGATTAGTTTTCAGTCTTGCCCGCTGTGTGAGGGACCACTCTTCATTTTCTCTCCAGTGTGGTTTTTTTATTTTTTATTTTTCAATAATCTGGTTGGAAAGGGGAAAAAAAGGATGTTGGCTTGTATTTTTTTAAAATAATTCATCTGTAATTGAATATATTTTCTTATTATTTCCTAACCACTCTTTGCGTGTGTGTTATTTTTCTCTCCCTTACGTAACTCTTTTTAATAAGGTTCTTTTTCTCCTCATCACTCATTTGTAGGAACTTTGAATTCTGTGGATTTTTATCCCTCATCTTTTCTATATGTTTTAAATGTCTTCTCCCAGCCAATGATTTGATATAAAAGTTTAAAATGTGTGTGTGGTTTTGTGGATCAAACCCGGGACACCCCTGTGTGTACTCCGTGTATGTCCCTGTGTAGACCAGTGGTTAGTATCGACTATCTTACTCTATTATTCTCCAGTTTATTTTTTATTTGTGTGTGTGGTGTGTTATATGTGAGTGGTATGCACATGCATACACTTGGGAGTCTAGGGAATGTGCATCACTGGAGCTCCAAGGAGGATGGTACTCTTCCATATTCCCTCGAGACAGGACCTCTCACTGAACCTGAAGCGCACCATCTCCCCACTAAGTTCTTAGACTCTGTTTCTTCTTACACCCTGCTTAATTTTGCTTGTTTTTCATTTGGAATTAACTGGTCAAATTTCTTTTCCTTATCTCTCCAAGTTGCACTGGATTCTAGATAAATGGGGCGGGGAAAATCTTTTATAACGTTGGCTTCCTTTCTAGGGCAGTTTATCACCTTATTCTCCAATTCTTCTATTATGTCTCTCAATAAAGGTAGTCTTCATTGTAATAACTCTACATTTTCTATCTCATGTAGTGTGGTGATATATTCAACAAAAGTAAACCTAAAATGTTGGAGGACAGAGCCAGGGCATGAAAGTCAGGGAGTGGTGACCCACGTCTTTAACCCTAGCACTTGGGAGGTAGATCCTCTCCACCGTGTGGTGATGGTGCCCATCTTTAATCCCAGGTCTAGGAAAGTTGAATAAGAACGTAAAATAGATGGATGGGGAAGGAAATATAAGGCAGGAGAAGGCAGAAGTTCTGCCCTTTTATCTGCTTGTAAGTCAGTTTGAGGACTCATGGAGACAAGATCTATTCTGTTCGGCCTGAGGAGTTGGCTGGGTGAGAATTGGCTTGTTCCCTGTCTCTTTGATATTTCAGCTTTTCCCTAATATCTGGCTTTGGGTTTTATTATATTACTAAATAGAATTTGTTCAATAATTTAGTTTTTATTTATAATCATAAACTCAACTCTGCAATCCAGATAGACTTGGAGGGAAATATGGATCCTAAAGAAATGTCATGAGAACTCACAGATTACGTGTAATTGTGAGCAGATGGGGTGGAAGGCAGTGTCCTGAAGGTCCGCTGGTTGAGACATGCACATATCAGATGTGTGAGAGCTGTCCATGGTCAGCAATGGTAACGCTTTTTCTGGTCTTGCTTTCCAGGACCCAGAGTGCTTCATGGCTTCCATAGTGCTCTGGTTCACCTCTCCAAAGACTCAGGCTTGCCGTCCAACCACACATGTATTGTTCCTACAGAGGACCCAAATTCAATTCCCAGCACTCATATTCAGCTGCTTACAACTGCTTGTAATTCCAGCTCTAGGGAATGGCCCTAACCTCAGATACATGCAATGCACATATACAGACATACACACTCGTGAATGCAAATAAATAGTAAACATATTGTTTGGAAAAAAAGTGAGGAGAGCTTCCTAGAGCCTTCAGTCTACCTCAGGAAGTAACCAGTCACCATATTAAATGGGGTAACCCAGAGATGCTTTTGGCTAGGCAGTCCTCTGCATGTGTACATGTTGTTGGAGTAATTTTGTAATCTTCAGGATTCACTTAGCCGAGGATGATGGTGTACACTGTAATCCAACACTCGAGGGATACAATTAGAATGAATAGCAGTCCAAAATCCTCCTGGGCTACATGAGTTTGCACCCAGCATGGACTATATGAAATCTTGTCTCAAAACAAATATACACAAACAGAATACACATCTATCACCCAGTCAAGCAGAGTGGTCTTGAGTGGGACAGATACCGTTATAAGCATATAAAATTCAGGACAGAGGTCCCCACTTTCTCTTCAGACTCCCTTGTATCTACTGGCCCCTCCTAATTTTCCCATTAGCCTGGGCTACAGCTCATTCAGAGCTGGCATTCTCCTGAGTCAGGGCCTTCTCAAGAGATTGCCTTTGTCTATATTCCAAGGCACTGTGAGCTGCCCAAGAGGATGTTCCCAACAGCCACCACCTGGTAACCTGGCCCTTGCCTGCCTTCCCTATGTTCCCATCCAGTGCTGGTTCCTGAGGGCTGGACCAGGCAGCTGGAGGCATGGAGTCAAGGGGAGGTCATTTGGTGAGCAGCAAAAGAAGGAAAGAGGATTTCTGAGTAAAATGGCTCATAAACAGTTGACACGGAAGGGAGAAGACACTAAAACAATCTTTTTTTTTTTGTCTATTCCTCTTTATGCTAGCTAAAAATATATTGGAATCTGAGGGGTGGGGTGGGAATGGATCAAAACATCTCATCTAGGAGCTGAAACATGACCATTTGAGACATTTTCTTTAGTAACTTGAAATCTTTTTTTAAAAAGGTTTATTTTAATTTCTGTGTTTTTGTCTGTGCATAGGTAGGCATAGGCACCCATGGAGGCCTGACATAAGGCATTGGATACCTTGAAATTGGAGTGACAAATGGTTGTGAGTTCTGGGTGTTAGGAGCTAAAATCTGGTTCTCTGGAAGAGCAATAAATGTTCTCAACCTTTGAATCATTACTCTGCCTCTAATGGCCCCTGAACAACAGTCAACAAGCACCAGACTTTTTTGCCTGGATTTCTCATCGCCTACCTTCCTCTTCAGATCTCAGGAGAAACTGGAGCTCCTTAGACATACATATAAGAAACATACTTCCCCCCACTTCAGCCTCAATTCCACTCAGATCCATGCAGGCAGTATTCCTACACGACATATCTAACCTGGATGTTCAGTCAGGAGGAACTGGTCAGACAAGCCTAGATTCGGGGGCTTCAGAAACAGAATTATTTTATGTGCATGTGTTTTGTCTGTATGTACTTCAGCGCATTACATGCAGTTGGCACTATTTTGGGGAAGCTGTGGGACCTTCAAGAGGTGACTCCTGGCTGAGGGAAGTGGCTCCTGGGGACTCGGCCTTAAGCATTGTTCCAACCAGGCTCTGTTACTCACCTCAACTCCTCATTTCTGACCCTCGAAGATATGAGGAGCCACCACGTTCCTGCCTCCACAAACTCCACTATTCCTATCCCATTTTGCCTTCTCCATCACGGAGTACTGAAATCCCCTAAACTGTGTGCCAGAGCTAATCCCACCTGCCTGAAGTTACTTCCGTGAGGTATTTTGTCAGCTACAAGAAAGGAAACTAACACAATGGCGTCCTCACTAGTCTAGACTCAGGAAACTGAAGAATCATGCCAACTAAATGCAAGTCGTGCTCACTGAGTGGAATCTGAGAAAATGATGGGTCATCTCTGCAACTCGGTTCAACAGATTTGACAATAAGCATATCTCTCTCTATATATGTATATACACGTATACTCTGTACATGTGTGTATATGCACAGAGTTAAAGTAAGTGTGGCTAGTTATTAAGGACTGGCGACTTCATTACAGGTGCTCAAGGGTTCTTATGCTCCTCTTTTATCTTTTATGTAAATGTGAACTTTGTAGAATTTGGGGGGACCAGCTCAGTCAGTAAGATGCTTTCCATGCCATGAGTGAACCCCAGCAACCATGTGAGAAAGCTGAAGGGGATAGTACACAGTTGTCATCTCAGCAATGGGGAGACAGAGGCAGGTGGGGACCTGGGGGTCACTGGACAGACAATGTAGGCCACTTGGTGGGTTCCAGGCTAGTGAGAGCCTCTGTCTCAAAACACAGGGTAGAAAGCTCCCGAGGAACAATACCTAATGTTGTGGTCTGGTACACACACACACACACACACACACACAGATGCATGCACGCATGCACGCACACAAAATTTTCAGTGCATACTAAGCATGTGCTCTGCTACAGAGCTATATCATCACCTAAAATAATGAGCTGGAGTAAGGTGACCTGTCATCTCTGCTTTTAGGCTCTCAGGCGACCACTGTCTCTGGTGAGCCCACATACCCACACAATAGCCTCAACCTGAAGAACAGCTCTTCCTCTTCCAATGCCCTGCTGCTGAGGACACAAGAGTCTCCTGCAGATGAAAGATATTTTCAAGTGAATTCGGAAGGAAGTTCAAGGCCAACGGTATTGGTGTTTGACAGTTGGTGGGACAGGAAAGGGAGGGGAAGGGAAAGGGGAGAGAGCAGGGGAAAAGGGGGAGAGAAAATCCAGAGTGTTAGGAGATTAGCAGCATCCACAAAGGGGAGATGGAAGAGGACAAATTGCATTTTGTGAGTCAGGTTGCAGAAAGCACAAGCCAAACAGCGAGGTCTGTGTTTGTCCCTCCACAGGCAGTGAGGACCTACAGGGCAGTGACCGCAGAGGTTTCAGGGCACAGACAGGGTGTAAAGTAAGCACTGCCACGTCCAGGTTGGCTTGAGATCAACCTTCCTACCCTTGGCCTATCTTCCAGGCCCCAGGATACGGTCTTTTACTGCTGCCCTCAGAAAGACAGTCCCAGAGAGGAATCTGTTTCAAGTTTGTCTTGGTCCAGCTGGGCAGTCAGACCACTTAGAGTAGGTATTTTAATAGAGTTGCCCATACATACAAAATATATACTATCTGTCCACACAATACTACAAAACTCATCAAACTACCAATATTAAGAATGGCTTTCCCATGTACTCTCCCCTTCCCACCTCCCCCAAAAGTATTATGGTTTGAATGTTAAATGGCCCAGAGAGGGGAGAAATTTAAAACATTTATTCATGTATTAATTCGTGTGTGTGTTCATTTGAGGTCAGAACAGCTTGCAGGAATCTGTTCTCTCTTTAAACTATGTGAATTCCAGGAACTGAACTCAGGCTATGTTTGGTGACAAGCACCCTTACCTGCTGGCCCATCTCACTGGGCCCAAGAATGCTAAATTTTTCCCCATTGCTAAAGATAGTTCTCAACCCTCAGGTGTTCTGGGTAAGCCCTCTCCCACTGAGCTATCCCCTCAGTCCAATAGAGACAGTTTTAAGGATTTGGATCACATATCTGAGACATCTCAACAAGTCCACTCCATAGAGAAGAGCAGCTGGTAACAGACCTTAAATATCAGGGGACTAAAATCAACATAATTTTCTAAGATTTATTTATTTTTTACCGTCTACTTAATTTTTTTGGTCTTTTGAGACACAGTCTCACTATGTAGACCAGGCTGGTCTGGAGCTCATGGAGACCCAACTGCCTCTGTCTTCTGAGTGTTGGGATTAAATGTGTCCTACACCTGGACTTACACCTGGACCTATTTTTTTTTTTTTTTATTTTGAATTGTGTGTATGGGGGTGGGGAGGCAGGTAGTGGGGTAGCACATGAGTGGGAGTTCCCTCAGAGGCCAGAAGAGGGTGTCAGATCCTCTGAGGTGAATTATAGACACGTGTGAGTTACCAGACATACATAATGAGAGCCAGGCTCTGGGCTTCTGCAAAAGCACTATGAACCCTTAAGACGTGTTGACTCAAGTCAAGGCATCTTATCTACATGATAAATGGGTAAGGCATCGTCATATACACACAAACATTTATAAGAAAATAAGGAATAAATATTCATGGCAACTACAGACAGAGCAACTGGTCACATTTGTGACCACCATCCGCTTCCAGGTCTGCCTTCTCTCGGCCTCAGGAAACATGTCAAATGTCCCAGTTCTTTCCAGATGAGGTGACCAAACCTCCTTTTCTGAAAAGACCAACCTGGGCCACTAATTTCTTTAATCCAGCTTCATTTTCCACATTGAGTTTAACCACTTTAATCTTAGTGTGGCAATACTAAGGGATGCCCCAGGGCATTCTTAGAATTTCAGGCATCCTGGGCAAAGCTCCTGAAACATTTAAAACTCTCCCTCGGGTTGTGTTTCCTGGTCATGCTCATAGTACCCGGGCTAGTTCCTATTCTGTTCAGGCTAGTTCCTGTGTCCACATACGCCTCCTTGTCTGGCAGGGTGTGCTTCAGAGATGCCCTTTGCCACTTTTTTTTTTTTTTTAAGTATATTCCCTAGCGGCACTATCTACCCTTGATCCTCTGCTTGCCAGAGGGTCAAATTCACAGACAGTTTAAGCTTAAAACAAACAGTACCAAAGCTGAACTTTGCCCACTCAGTGACAAACAGGCAGACAATCAGAAATTTAATACTGTATTTTATCAGTTGGTGGCTTGCCTGCCACACTTCATTCCCAGGTGAAGCATTGGAAAGAAACACCTTAAGCCTGGAAGAGATTTTCCTGGGCAGTTATACCCTGCTGGGAAGTTAGAGGCCACTGGGGTATCTGGCTGGTCGCTGTCTGGAGAGGGCTCTGTGTGCTGGCAGTATTGCAGAAGCCTCGCCACCAGCTAAGGTAAGAAAAGGTGGACCCGAAGGGCTGTCTGTAGAAGGACATGTCTCTGGGCCTCCAGAAATGCTTGGAAGAAGGAACAAGGTTTCAGACAAGTAAACAGACTTTTAGAAAGAGGTCCTGGCAACTCTGGAAGAAAGAAAGGCTTTGCAATTTCACAGATGGAAAAACTAGGTTCTGACTCTGGTACCGGGAACAGAGATGAAAGGAATGTGTACTCATTTAGGAAAAAATTAATTTAAATGCACATATAAATTTGTATCTTGTTTTAAAATTTTATTGTAATATTTTAATATTCTTTTAACAAACAGACTTAGAAGTATAAAAAGTTAAATCAGATGTAAGCTTTGATAATCATGTCCCATGTATTATAATTAAAGTGTCTATGGGCCAGATATGGTAGCATACACCTATAGTACCTGAAATCAGAAGACTGAAGCCAGACAATCATGAGTTCCAAGGGCATCCTGTGATATACAATGAGCTCCTGTCTCAAAAGAAAAAGGAAAGAAAGAAAGAAAAAAGTTAATATGGTCAATTAGGTCAATTAGAACCAAAACTGGCTACTATAACAGAATCACTGTAAGACATTTTCATGTAACCAAGCAACTCCACAGACAATGCTGAACTTGCTACAGGCGTCTCTATTCCAAATGCCTGATAAACTGGGATCATAGGGTTGAGACAGTGGTCAGCAGTAAGTGTGCCCCATGTACAAGGCCTGGAATTCACTCCCCAGCATCTCCTCTTCCCGGCTGTAAAACAGGAAGGGCCTCAGATTGCTTTCAGGATGGTGACAAGATGGAGGAATGTGACACAAAGAAGGTGCTTGGCACGGAGGCTGGTACAGAGATAGACCACAGTGCTATTGTTTATTCAAAATGCTAAGTAGTATTGAAAGCAGGCTCTCCTCGCCAGCTCATCAAATTTCAGAAACAGCACAAATCTGAGGGCATAAGAGCTCAGGGTCCGAGAGCTGAACGTTTGCTTTTTTGGTTTTTGTGGGAGGAGCTCAGATGTACAACTGGTTTTATTACTTGCTCATACTTGTTCCTTTTCAAAGATTCCAGTAAAGCCTGGCACACACTTATAACCCAGCACTCACAGATTAAAGCAAAGGAATGCTGGGTCCGGGTCAGCCTAGGCTCTAGAGTTAGAACTCAAGGGAAAAAATTCAATGACTCCCAAAGAACTTTGCTTAGATTTAAATATTATCCATCCCTCAACTCCAATTTCACAAAATATTAATGGAGACAGGAAAGGGTGGGGGTGTGTCTCAGTGCTAGAGCATTCGCCTTATGTGCAAAAGGTCTTGGACTCAAGTCTCAGAACTGAAATTATTTTAAAAGCTCAGATGCCCAAGTCTGAGACAGAAAAGGGGTGGATGTGTGTGTTTCACCCTTGGTTACTCCTTCTCTCCCTCAACCCCAGCCATCAGCCACACACTATCCTCTTTCACTTGGGAAGGGATGCTCTTCCAGTTCTCTTTGGTAACAGTCAATTAGGATCGACTGTCAAGGTCTCTCCCCAACACACTGCTTGCAAATCTCACACCTTAATTCAGAAACAGACCCATCCAGCTTTTGTGGTCATTACAAATTGTAGAGCAAGCTACTCAAAAAATTTCCTTAGATTAAGGATATCTTTTTTAAAAAAAATTAATCTCTGTCTCTCTCTGTCTCTCTGTCTCTGTCTCTCTGTCTCTCTCTGTCTCTCTCTGTCTCTGTCTCTCTCTCTGTCTCTCTCTCTCTGTCTCTCTCTCTCTCTGTCTCTCTGTCTCTCTGTGTGTGTGTGTTCAGGCATTCGAATACCTCCACACTTGTGTAGAGGTCAGAGATCAACTTTCAGGCGTCTTACCCTCTCTCTTCCATGAGGCATGGTCTCTGTTTCATTTCTGTTTCTGAGCAGTATATTTCTACCTAGCTGGTCCATGAGCTTCTGGAAAATTCTCCTATCTCTGCCACCTGTCTTGATAGAGTGCTGGGATACAGTGCAAACACATTTGACTTCTTATGTAGGTCGGGGGGTGGGCGGGTTAAAACTCAGTCATCATGTTTGCCTGGGGCTTTTTGGCTTTTGTCCACCGGTGCCATCTCCCCAGGCCTCCAGTTTAAAAGAAAAATCCAGTTGCATCCAAACAGAAAGTTTGTGGGGTCTGGGGTAGCAGTTGGCACCATTGCTACCCACCAAATCTCAGAACTGCTCACACTGGTCAGGACTCAGGAGAGGGTTAAGGGCAGGGTTTAGTCTGCACCAATCAGATTCTGTACTCTCCACTACCGGCAGGGAGCAGAGGCACTCAGGGCCAGGTGTGGTCAGAGTGGGGCGGGGTCCGGAAAGAAGAGGGTTATTAGCTAAGGACACCGGACAAAGTGTGAGGTTTCAGACAGAGCCCGGTTCAGTAGGGGACTTGGGTGTTGCTGTTTTCCCGACAGTCGTTCAGAAAGCTGATTCTTCTCTGAAACTTCTCCCAAGCGCCACGCTCCCTCCCCTCACTGAGCGTCTCTGTCCCTCTTTCAGAAGATATATGGTAGGACTCTTGATGACCCAGCTCATGCACACATCTCATAATCCCTAAATGGCAAAGATTGCTTTCCCTCCCAAGCCTGTGTCGGTTATTGAAACAGCGCCCTCTGGGGGTTCAGGTGAAATGCACAGCGGCTAAAGAGCCTGATCCCAGGCCCTGTGACTGGGCAGTGAGGTGCAGGAAGGAGATGGAACAGACCCGGATCCCACAGTTTCTGCCTCATGTGTTCAGACTCACAGCCAAGCCATTTCTTTAGTTCCCAAACTGGAAGACAGAACTGTATCGGGGCACAGAATGACTTGAGATGGGGCAGAGCTCGGCCTTTTCTGACTCTCACCTACTCAATGACTTTTTTGGAGAGTCGCCATTTTCTGCCTGTCTCTGAGTTATTAGTGATGCCCTCGAGGCTAGGGCATTTGGGAAATGAAGGCATGAAATCTCAAACCCAACAAACCAGTTTTTCGTTAGCAGGGTTGAGAACAATCTGTTGAAAGAGGCCTGAAACAGAGCTGGAATGTCTCTTTGAAGCTACCATTTTCCTCATCTGTGTGCCCCCTTTGTACCCAACCCCAAGCAGAAGCTGAAGAGCCGGTGTATACAGATAGCTTATTTGGGGAGCAAGTCTTTAATGTGGTTAACTGGGTGACAAAAGAACCTTTTCACCAATCACATGGCTTACTTCCACACGGAGTTTTCTCTTTACAATATTTAAAAAGGGAGAGAAGGGCCAAGTGTGCTGGTGCCTCCTTCAATTTCAGCCTCCAGGATGCAGATGGTGTACAAGGAGAGCTCCGTGCCAGGGAGGACCACACAGTGAGAGCGCTCTCTCTCTCTCTCTCTCTCTCTCTCTCTCTCTCTCTCTCTCTCTCTCTCTCTCTCTCACACACACACACACACACACACACACACACACACACACATATACCGGGGAGAATAAAAATCTCTCTGGGAATACACTCCACAGATGAGTTACATTAACCATGCCATGTTTCCTTTTAATTTAGATGCCAGCTCTGAGAATCAAGCAGTTCCCTTGGGATGGAGGTAGTCTTTGTGCATGTAAAGTCTAACCTTATTTATAAAGGTGTAAAGTCTATACTTTTTAAAAAGTTCTTAGAAGAGATGACACAGGATGACCCTGCTTACTAGATAACAGTGTCCTGGTGAATGAGGTTTCTTAGAGTAGCCTTATGGTGATCTGTCTATAGGTGCCAACATCTTGGGGGTTCTCTGTGGTTTGGAATCCAGTAGTTGAGGTCAGTAACTCATGGATGTGGTCTGAGAATGTGTGGAAGAGCATTTCCTCTGGGAAGAGAAGTGTTCTGATTATCACAACAAAAGGGAACATTTACCTATGCAACTATTAGGAATCATTTCAAAGCTTCATAAGGAACCTCCAGGAGCAGGTGTGGCTGGCTGTAGTCAATTTGGGGAAGATGGAGTGAAAAAGGATGTGCTATTGAGCTGGTCACGTTGCTCACTACCACCGACCCCATGGGCATTATTTTAGGAAGTACACTAGACTCACTTGAGAGGGCATAATGAGTGACAGACTGTGTCCCAAGGGGAATAATATTGGTCAGAGAAACGTCCCAGAAGATATTGGTTCTTTTACACTCACAGGCTTACCCAATGTCAGAGAGCAGTGGGTTACCACAAGGGTCCCAGAGTGCGGTGACGCGAAGAGTGCCTGACACCAACGCATTGAAGCAAGGATGTTCAGGTACAGCTGAGTGAGAGGCTTCAGGGAATAAGCCAACAAAGCTGAGCTGAAAAAATTCCAAAGCCAGCCCCTAGGGGTGTCTAAGGTACCGTCAAAGAGGTCAACTATCGCGTCTTCTATAAATCTTTATACAGAATTCTCAGTCCCAAGTCCTAAGTTGGAATCTATGGTTTTCCTAGAGGGGAAGATTAACTCTTCCAACATGACATAATGCTCAAAGTGTAACTTGGTGACACATTACTATAACGATTGATTATAGGTTTTTTTTCTTTTGCACCAACCACGCTTGTGTGTAATATAGAGACGTATTGTTATGGGTCACTGCACCATCTACTGAGCGTCATTCCAAGTCGCTGAAATAAGCACTCTGGCTTGAGTCTGTGAAATGGGCACAGCAAACCGGGGCGTTCTCCAGGTCTTCGGTGCTCTGGGTACCAGAAGGGAGATATAAAAAAGGAACATAGCTGAGGTCGTGAGCTGAGGAGATACAGGAAGCTGGAAGGTTTTTTCAAAGCCTGGGCCCCCATCGCAGTACTTCCTGGTCTCTTTTTTTACAGTCCTTATGTAATTTATCTAAACATAGCTTCATCACTAATAGAGCCTGGTATCTTCTCTCAGCCTGTCCCCCATCCTGGCAGCAGGAGTCTCATGGTAGTGTGGTGTGAGAGTAGTTCACACAGGGCTGACCCTGCCGACCACACGCAGAAACCTTGAGAAGCTGCGATACGTTAAAGAACCTCAGGGGATTTTTTTTTTTTTTTTAATGCCATTTCGTTAAATGGCATTAAAAGCCAACCAACTAACCATTTAGCTCCAGCGAGCTTTAAAGAAACACAGGAAAGACTTGGAGTCTTGTCTTCCGCGGGGTTTCTTCACTTCCTGGAGCGGCACTTTCTCCCCTGGTTCGGGGGTGGGGTGGGGTGGGGGGCTGAAACCTCCTGGCCACCTTCTGCCTCCCCACTCTACCCAGGGTCCAGGAAAATCAGATGGCAGCGGGGATCTGTACCAGGCTCGGGTTGGGATGGATGAGCCTGGAGACTAAGGGGCACCCTCGGCTGGAGCAGAGCCAGCCCGGGATAAGGAGGGCTAAGGAGGCTGCGCCCGAGCTCTCCCCGCCTCCGCGCTGTCTGCCGTCGGGCCCCGCCCGGCGCAGCCTTAACGCACGCACCGGAGTGTGCAAGGCACATCCGGGTGTCAGAAGCAGGAGGCCACGGTTTTAGGGGTCGGGAGAGTGGACTGGGAAAGCCGGGCAGGGCGCCAGCTCCAAGCCAGAAGCGTGAGCACCTGCACAACACCGGACTGAGACCAGCACATCAACCCAGCCCTCGCCGCGGAGGTCCCCTGCCGGGTCGCTTTGGGGTAAGAGGGAGGGTCTTCATCGCCGCAGCTTGGGTGCTGCACACCAGCGCCAATCTGCTCGGTTTGGGTGGGCCCGGCGCGACTCCGGAGCCGGGTCCTTGGAATGAGGGTGGGGAAGGGACATCGTGTCCTCTAGACAGCCCTGCTGCCGAAGAACCAAAGATGGACCGTTTGATCCCCCTGTCTCGCCCCCCCCCCCCCGGTGGTCTGTACCCGCCACCCTCTGCCGGCGTCTTGCTTCCTCCGTGCGCGCCTCCTGGAACAAGGTCCTTCGTTACCGCAACGGGAGGCCCGGGGTTGGTCACGCGGCCTCGTGGCCCCTAGGTGAAAGCTTTGGCAATCATCTTTCCCTGCCCGCGCAATTTCACAGGAGGGAACTGAGGCCCCAGGAATGGAGGGAACTGGTCCAAGGTCACTTCGTAGTCCAAGGCCGAGCCTGGATGGAAGCCGCTCATCCATCCTTCCAGCCTCGGCTGTAGGCACGGTGCGGTCCTGACCCATCTCCCGACCTTGTCCCACCTCCACCCTCTCCTCTTGTGGCCTTCACTAGGCTCTGTTCTCGGGGTTTTGGCAGCGCCTCTTCCGTGCCTGCTGCGCTCGGAAAGGATGCTGGACAGCGGTGAGGCCGCGCGGCGTCCAGCCGCTTAAGCGCGAGCGGAGCCGGGGTTAGTGGAGACCGGAGGGACCTCGGTGCTGGGGGAGAAGGGGGTCCAGGCAAGGTGGCGGCGCCGCGGGGGTCGGTTGGGGGTGGCAGAGAGGAGAGGGGACCTGGTAGGGACAGGCCCGAAGCCGCCCCAGCGCAGTCTGGAGGACAGTGAAGCTTTGTCTAGGTGGTGCCGCTTCAGCCAATGGGAGCCCGGCTTTGGCCGAGCCCCCTTGGTCCCCGCCCTCTTGCCGGCTGGAAGGGACCGCGGCTTTGGGATTGGCTGTTGAGATCCACAGCGACGTCGGGCGCGGCGTGGAGGAGGAGGCGCCTGCGCGACTCCACTGAGTGGTGCATGCTGGAGGGCGCTGAGATTGCACGGTCCGCATTTGGGTGGGGCCCCTGTGCCCTTTTTCCTACCCCAGTGGCTGCCCCTACCAGGAGGAGGCGGCATAACATCCATCTCATGTTTTTCCAGCCAGTGAGCCAAAGTCGGCCCATAGTCAGCAGGTGCAGAGTCACTGTCTAGCCCAGAGGTTCCCACTTGGAAAAGTTGCCGAGGCTTCCTCTTGCCAGGATCTTTTATGACGCAGCAGCTGCCTTTCTTTCGACATCAGATTTGTCCTGAAGCACTGGGCATTTACACCCTAAGCAGGCAAGGAAACTGAACGGAGACACTCATGTGTCGTTCGAGATTTCTAAACAAGATTATCTACCGAGGACACATAGAAGTCAGTGATTCACCACTGGGTCCTGTTTGTGGGGTGCTCACAGGGCAGATGGGACCGATGGTACCGATGGTTAGCTAGGGCTTCTGAGTGGTTATGAACAGAAACACCCCCAATATATCCTCACAGGGTGGCTGCAATTACAGAAGTCCAGAGGGAGTCTGGGGAAGGAGAGGGACAGAGTTTGTTGGTTGGTTTTGTTCTTTTGTAAGGAGGGCTGAAGTTAGACCTTCATGCATAGTAGGTAAGTGTTTACCACCTACCTATATCCTCAATTTGATTTTTATTGAGATGATGCCCCACCTAAGTTACCTAAGCTGACTTTGGACATCATATAGCCCAGGAAAGCCTTGACCTCCTGCCTCAACTTCCTGAGTAGCTGGAATTACAGCTCCTATTGGGAGACTGATTTTTTTTTTATAGGCAATTAGAAAAGGTAGCTTGGAGGTGGTGTTACCTGTACCAATTAGATGTGAAGTAGAACAGATTTGGCATAGGATAAGGGAGGCATAGAAATGAAAAGTGATAGTCTTTTGGTTTAGTAAGAGTGGCAAGAACTCGGATGCTGTGGATGCTACACAGGTAGACTACAAAATCAGCCCCTCAAAAGTCAGGAATGGATGGAGAAGAGGCTCAGGGGCCCCCACCTCTCACAGCTGAACTATTTTCTATTGATTCAGAGAGATGGGGAGTCATTAGCTAAAATTGTGTATTCACTGACAACCCCACCAGGCTCCCATGGACAGTTCTAATGCAGCGGTCAGTCAGGTGGTCCCGGCTAAACTATGTGGGTCACAGGACAAAGCCAAAAGTCATGAATCTGAAAAAGGACTAGCATGGGTCTGTCGTCCCCGTGTCCTCCCCCCCCCCCCCCCCCGTGCTGGAACAAAGGCATGAGCCACCATACCTAGCTTAAAACCCTCTAAATTCACTCAGCTATGCCTTTCGTGTGAAGTGCACTGCTGTAGGGATCACCCCAAGAGCTTGCAGATGAAGAAGACTCAAAGATGCAGATAAGTTAAAAATCATGTATAAAAGGTTGTAGTGAGGTCCCAAGAAGGAAAGTGAAAAAGTGTACAGAGAAATTGTCAGGCTGGGGTGGAGCGTAGGAGTGAAGGACGGAGGGGAGAGCTCTGTAGGTGTAGCTATCTTATAAAGAGTTTCCAGGCAGAGGGACAAGAAAGGCATGGTTCTTTCTTGTTGCAGTGACAGTGTAATGGGAAGTTTTCTTATGTCCCACAGCGGCTTGGTCCCAAACAAACACAAGAGGCTTATATTAATTATGAGTTGTTTGGTCTATGGCTCATTACTAGCTCTTACATCTTATATGAGCCCGTTTCCATTCATCTATGTAGTGCCACGTGGTTGGTGGCTAACCAGTACAGTCCAGTGGCCAGATCACATCTATCTGACCCCACCTTTCTCCTTCCTCTATCTCTCTTGAATTCCTGGCCTGGCGACCTCCTGCCTTGCCATAGGCCAGAACAGCTTCTTTAATGGTAGCAACACATATCACAGAAAGACCACCCCACAGCACGTGTCACAGACACGTTGAACAGAGATGAGGTTAAAAGGACAGTGGGGTCAAGGTCATGTAGGGTTTTAGGCAGTCTATACAGATTTGGGCTTTAACTGTTAGAGGAATTAGATGCAAGAGCAAGATGGTATGCACGAGGGGTCTACTCGGGAAGCTGTTGCAATAATCCGGGCAGGGAGGGAAGAAAGCTTAGATGATGGTGGTAGCAGAGGATCCTGGCTAGTGTGTGAAGGTGATGTCAGTAAGATTTGCCAACGGCCGGGGTCTGCGGAAGGTTCAGGAAATCAGAACACAAACACACTTGGGCAAGTTAAGCTTGGAATACCCAATAAAACCTTCAAAGGGGGCAGTTCTGTATCTAAGGCTGGAGTTTGGGGCAAAGGCTGAGCTGGAAAGAAACCTTAGTGTGTTCCATAACACAGCCATGGAAGCTCTCCATACGGTAAGAACAGACGGGGAGTGGAGACTAGACAAGCCCTGTTCTCCTGGGCATAGAACACCTCTTAGTCTGGCTATTGTAGTTACAGTGATTTTGACATCTCCTGTAACAGCACAGATGGATGATGGAGCAAGGGAGGCATATGTCATTATAAGATCAACAGTGAGGCATTCTCTGGATGTAAAGAGGATGAAGGATTAATGTCATCATTCAGCAGAATTTACCTTTGGCTACCTACCCTCAGCAGGTCTTAAGTCTCCAGCTCTTTTTTTTCCCCTAGGGGTCATCTAGGTCAGCCAGGACAGGCCATCTCCCCGTGTAGCTGCCGCTGTGGAGACTGAATCCTGTGGGCTAGAGCAAGTGTGAGAAGAGGGGGTGACAGAACAGACACACTGCAGTGACTGCATTTGGTAATTCATCTCCTGGGCAGATTGGGGTGCAGTGTTAGGGGTGTCTCTGCAGAACTGAGCAGTGCAGTTAAATCCTTGGCTTTTTGACTTCACTGAGATTGGCCATGAGTCATGTCTGCATTTGTGCTAAAAGTATAGTGAGAATGTGTGTCTCCCTCTGACGGTCTGTGTAATCTTATTAGGCTTCCTGTCCAGATTCTCTCTCAAAGGACTGGTAGGCATCTCTTTGAACGAAGGTTTTTACGAGATAGAATTTCTCTAGCTGTCCTGGAACTGTAGTCCTGGCTGTCCCGGAACTCTGTAGACCAGGCTGGCCTCGAACTCACAGAGATCTGCTCCCTCTGCCTCCTGAATGGTGGGATTCAAAACATGCATCAACTCCCATTTTGAAAACATGCTGCCTACCCCTTTGGCATGACTTCTGGAAAACTCATTACCTGTGGCCAGACCAAACAAGACTAATAAACAATTAGAAGGAAAATGTCCAGAACATATTTTATGTCTTTCTGCTTTGGGATCCTATAACGAAACTCCTGTAGTGTCCAGGCAAATTTTAAAAAGTGACTGGGTAGTGTTAAGATAGAGCTTGACAAATGTTTTTGTTGGGTTCAAGCATAGCTCCCCTATCTCATCATAAGAAGAAAATGTGGGGTAAGTTAAAGTTCTGGGGAGGCCAGACTTAGCAGTGGGCTGCCAGTGATTGCCGTCTTGGGTACTTCAGTGTGGGGTAGCTGCAGAGGCTGCAGCTCACCGTCTGTGGGACAGGCCTCTCCTTTCTTGTGTTGCAGTGTGGAAGGCCCATCTGCACATCCTGCCCAGAATATCGAGTCCTTTCCTGCCAAATGCCTGCCTCCAGTATTCCTGTCCAGGCAGAGGTCTGTCTTCTGAGAATGATTTACCCTGACGGGGTTAGGGGAGACCTAGCTACCGACCCACTGGAAAGCAGGTGGCTATTTCCTCTTCGAGATTTACAGTGCAACATGGCCAGCCCAGTAGCCTGACAAGGATACATGTGTATGTTTCAGAGCCACTTCTTGCTTAGCTGCTTCCTCCTCTTGGCCCATGTCACAAGTCACCACCCCTGAGGCCTATTTGTACCCTTCCTCCTTTTTTTTTTTCCTTTGTATAGCATCAACTGTCCTGGAACTCACTCTGTAGCCCAGGCTGGCCTCGAACTCCCAGAGATCCTCTTGCCTCTGCCTCCCTAGTGCTGGGATTAAAGGTGCCACCACACCTGGCTCCTGATTTGGGCTCCTTTGAAATGAGAGGAGAAATAGGGTTCGTCTTGGGTTTCCCACAGATTACGCATTGTTTTCGGGGTGAGGATGCTCTTGAGAGGAGACCCAAGTTTTCCTGGCATCTTCATTTTGTGACATCCTATGCATTTGGTCCCTCCCACCACCCTTGTGCTCTTTTACTGTGGCTCTTGAATTCCAAGGCCAACTAAACCCCAGCCCTTAGGAGATATTAGGAGGTCTTCCTTTTCTTTCTGGCACCACCTACTTCCTGTAACCATTTCTGTGCCCAAACCTAAAGGCAGATCCAAGAAAGAACTTTATGTTCTTTTGCAGAGAGTGAAATCCAGCCAGAGGCTTTAAGAAAGCAGCAGCAACTGGGATATATAAGTCCTTAGATATGCCATGATAGCACTGTGTTTCATAAACCTAGACTAGGCTGGAGGCGCAGCTCAGTGGCAAAGCACTAGCTTAGTAGGAGGCCCTGCCTTCACATGTAAATGTTTACCACTCTGTGTGTGAAAGACTATATTGTAAATAGGCATAATTCAGAGGCCTGGGTTTTTAATGCACTTTCAACTATTTTGACTATAACAGTCCACATTTTGCTGACTCTCAGAAAAAAAACTAACTTGAAAGCATCCCTCTATTTGGAGACTGTGTTGAGGCATTTTCTTGCACAGGCATTGGGCCAAGGGCTGGGGAAGGTCTTTAATTACAGACGACATTTGAAGTCAACCAGGAGCAGTGACCAGGCTTTGGTTGTGGTGGGATGAGGTGGAGATGTGTATGTTCAGCTGTTCAGCACATGGCATCCTGTAAAGAATGAGGCTTGGGTCTTCCACTGGGGGCCAAGATGGGCTCTACTCTGCCTCTCCCTGCTGGGATCTTCAGCATGGGCCACATGGTGCTCCTTGGTTAATCTCCATTCACTCAACAGAGGCTTACTTGGTGCCTCCCCTGGTTTACCTGGGCCCTGATGGCTACTGAAAGTGGCCGATGAAACAGGAAAGTCCTCTGGTCTCCTGAGATTTTGTCTCAGAGGGAGATTAAGTAAATAAACAAGGGTAACATGGGCATTTAAAATAATGGTCCAACAGGGCCACGCTATGTGTTGCTTGGGAGCGCCTTATAAAGGCGAGTGACTTTGCATGGTTCTGTGGTGATAACAGAGTACCGGAGATGGATACTTTTAAAGAAAAGAGAAGTCCAAAGCACAGTGACTGTTCTGAGTTTCAGTGAGGGCCCCATGTTGTTCATAGCACCATGGGGAGAGGGGGGGGGACTGGTTTGAATGTGACAATGTTGCAGAAGGGTTGTTCTATAACAACCTGCGCTTACAGTCCCTCATCCAGCCCCAGGAGAGTGACATCTCCCTGAGGACCAGCACTAATCCCTCCTAATCACTAAACCACTTTTCTGTTGCTTAAAGACTTGAAGATCTTTGCTACACCCAGGCTGCTTGCTCAAAAGTGTTGTTCCTGCTGCAGCCTCAGTGAGCACTGTCTAGGCAGGCTTGTCGACTAGCCTAAGGCTGCCATGATCTAGATATGGTTGGAGCTTTAGCTCAAATTGTGAAGTTCCAAAGGGGTAGAAAATTAACTGGATGTCCCTACTCACTACGGAAATTAGTAAAAAATAATAATTTTAAACTTTATGTGTATGAAGTTTTTGCATGCCTGCATGTCTCTGCACCACACAAATGCCTGGTGCCTGAGGAGGTCAGAAGAGAGGGTTGGATACTTTAGAACTGGGGTTAGAGATGATTGTGAGCTGCCATGTGGATGTTGGGAATCAAACCTGGGTCCTCCGAAAGAGCAGCTAGTGGTCTTAACCGCTGGGCCACCTCTGCGCATCTTTAGTGAGATATTTTGCCTACAGCAGAGCTGATCCAGGTTAGATAATGTTATCAGGGTGGAGCTCCCTGGTTGAATCTTGGTGGCTTTATAAAAAATA
This sequence comes from Phyllotis vaccarum, assembly GCA_033318265.1. Lineage (NCBI taxonomy): Eukaryota > Metazoa > Chordata > Mammalia > Rodentia > Cricetidae > Phyllotis > Phyllotis vaccarum. Next base: position 196,913,031 of record JARWLC010000002.1, read on the forward strand.
AAAAGTTTGTAAGTCAGGTATGGTGTGGTACATGCCTTTAACCCCGGCATTCATAGAGATAGGCAGATCTTTATGAGTTTAAAGCCAGCCTGCTCTACAATGTGACTCCAGGACAACCAAGGCTACCCTAGTGAGAGCCTGTCTCAGGAAGGAAGAAAGGGAACAGAGGGAGGGAGGGAGGGGGGAGGAGGAAGGGAGGGAGGGGGAGGGAGGGGCAGGAAGAAGGGATAGTTTCTGCTACTGACTTCAGACTTCCAATGTCTCAATGTCTTGGGACTCTGCCAGCTGGAAGTTTATAACTAAATATGCACCTTTAACTTTGGAATAAAAACATGGGCCCCAAATCAACATGTTTTCTTTATAAAGTTACCCATTATCAGGTACTTATTAATAGTCATAGAAAATCGACTAATCCACTGACTGGCCTCATGGCTGATTGTCAGTTATGTTTGGGGTGGGCCAGGGAGGTTTCTTCTTGCTGGAATCTTCCCATTAACAAGATGTGACAAGCTACGGCTAGTTTCGCAAAGGAGAGGCCAGGAAAAGAGCGGATGTCCTGGGCTCCAGCCATGTGTATCCTCTCAGCCGCCCCTCCCCTCCTTTGGTCAGAAGTTGTCACTGTTACCAGAACAGGAAGGCACTAACACACATGCTGAGCAATAGTTCCTAAGTTAAATACCCCCAGCTGCCCCCATGACGAGCCTTGCTTTGGCTGATTAGTCAGTCAGCATCTTAATGCTAGCCAGGTCTGGGTGCTGGGCCGGCCTGAGGTGATACCAAGTGACGTATGCCCTAGTTGCTGAAGTTTGATTTAGCCTTAAATGGGTAAGGGTGAGGGGGTATATGTGTGGTCGTTTGTTTGTTCTGTGTGCAGGTTTCATTGTTGATATTTCATTTATTATTTGTTTGTTTGTTTGTTTTGGTAGGAGTCTTATGGCCCAGGCTGGTGGGGAACTTTCTCTATAGTCTAGGTTGACTTGCAGCTCGAGTACTAGGTTATAGGCATGTACTACCCTGCCCGGGTTGGGTGTATGTTTTCTTGTGAAGAACCTTGCCTCTCATTTTGTAGCTCCAGACTTCATGTCTAGGCCCTAGAGTCTAAGGGTTACTGCTTAATTCAGTCTCAGGGCCTTCAGCTTGCTGAGGTGAGAGGGAGATCGAATACTGAGCCAAGTGGTTCATGGTTATAGGGCTGCAAAAGCCACCTGCAGAGGATAGGGACTCACTGTGAGTGAAGGCCACTGTCCTGATCACCACAGATGGGGGTTTTGATGGCTGTCAGAATCCTGGACAAGGGAACACGGCTCACTGACTTAGACCCTGTAGTAGGAGGTTTCTGGCCCGGACTTTCAGGCCTAGCCTCAAGTTTTAGGCTCTCAGACTCAGACCCACAGAGACACACAGAGGCTTACAATAGTTTTCAGTTGGTCGGCCTCAGGCCCAGGCATACAACTTGCTAGCTCTTTACCCTCAAACTAACCCATGTCTCTTATCTTGTTCAGCCATGGGGCTCAGTACCTTTTCTTAGAGCAGCATGGTTGTCCTCTGCTTCTTTCAGCTTCTCTGTGGTGCTCTGTCTGGCATTCTGCTCTCAGAGATTTTCTTAGTCTGGTAGCCTCACCTACACTTCCTGCCTGCCTTTGGCCAATCAGTGCTTTTTATTAAGCCAGTGGGTGGGACAATTATTTACAATGTAACAGCATAATCTCCCACATATCCCCTTTTCTCTTTTTAAAACAAAAAGAACTCCAAATCTAATATTCTTTTCCCCCCTTAACTATAACAATTTATAAACAACACTGTAAATAAACACAAACATCCATAATCCACGTTTTGGGAATGTGGGCATCATTCTCTAGGCTACTTCCTGCTGAATGGGGATGTTGGCAATCTCATGGGAATCCAAAGAAAAGTGTAGGATTATGCACAAGTCTTTAGTGGAGTAGTCTGTAAGGCTGGGTCATCTCAGCCAGTCTCCTTGAAATTGTTCTGGATACAGAGCTCTGGAAACTTTCAACAGAGGTGCTCTGGAATACTGGAATCATCTGAGCCATGCATTTCCATTGGAGATTTTTCAGGGGGTCTTCCTCTATCAAACTTTATGTTCTTTATCCAGAAATAAATCCACAGCCTCTCATTTTCTGTGGAAATAAAAAGAAAACCTCTTTTCCAAAGTAGCATATCTTTGCATTTCAATTTTAAAGTCAACTCATTTACAAAATATATAGGTTGAATTAATCCAACAGCATTTATAATCAACTGTCTCTTAGCAGCTTTTACTAAGTCATTTTCGATCAAGAAGCTTAAAGATAAGACAGTAATATACAGTATCCATACACTCTTTGTATTTTCCATCTTTACGTGGCTTATTTTTATTTATTTTACTCTATTTCTTTTTTAAAGGCTTTCTCTACCTTTTTCTTTTTCTTTCTCTAAACCTATGTATATATATTTTCAACACACTCTAAACCACTTAGACTTTTTTTTTTTAAAAAAAAAAAAACTGTCTTTACTGTATATTTATTTCTTAACCTTTTCTGTCTCTGACCACACCTTTTATTGCCTAGGACGATTGACTCTGCCCAGATTCTTCTATGTCTTTGTGTTTCTGAACACACCTTTAATCTGCCAGGATTCAAGGTTGGTAGGATGGGTGGATGGCTCCACCCAGCTCCTAGTCTAATTTCATAGAATTTATCTTTTTAACCCAGGTACTCTGGGAATTTTAGGGTCCATATAATTACCAAGTCAGGCTTTGCTATCTGCTGCTCATTAACTCCATTTAAGTATTAGGCAGCAGGGCCTCTTAAAAAACTCACAACTGTTTTGCCTCTAAGGCTGAATCAGGAAGTTTCTCTTCAAAAAGTCAAGCCTCAGTTTGCCTCTGGCAAACAGAGCTGATCCAAGAAAATATCGACACTAAGAAGCTATCTTTGACTCTATTCCCTTTTTGTCCTTATGAACAGAAACCTTAAAAACATAATTTACAATGTTTTGCTTACATCTAGACTCCTGTGAGACTTCAAGAACAAGCCATTTCACACCTTAAGCTGCACTCCAAAAGCCCGCCATTGTAGCTCAAGCCCACATGCTTCACCAGGGTGGCTCTGTACCATGGCTCACATGAGAGACACAACTCAGAAGCTGCTTTGGGCTCTAGACCATTTTTTAAGCTTTCTATGGCTTTATGTGGGCATTTTTTGCCCCACGTTGGGCTGCCAAGACCCTCCCTGGATGAGTAGCTCAGTAGTTGAGTATTTTGGCTGTTTTCTCAGAGGACCAACAGATGTGTCAGGCTTGTGGCCTGTAGGTCATATACAGCTGAGGATAGCTTCAAATGTGGGCGAACACAAAATTATAAATTCACTTAAAACATTATGTTGGTGGACAAATCTCTCCCACCTGTCAGTACCCAATAACCAATCAGAGGCTTAATGTTAATTATAAACTGTTTGGTCTATGGTCCAGGCTTATTACTAACTAGCTTATCCATCTTAGATTAACCCATTTCTATTAATCTACATATTGCCACCCGTTCTGTGGCTTTACCTGAATTTCATTACATCTGGCTCTCACCCTCTCCCCCAGCATCTTCTCTGACCAACCTTCTTTCTGTATCTCTCTTGGATTACCTGCCTCATTCTGTTCTGCCTTGCCATAGACCATAGCAGCTTCTTTATTAACCAATGATAGCAACACATATTCATAGTGTACAGAAGAACCGTTCTACAGCAACATTATATGTTTCTGTGACTGCCAAAACTTTCTGGGCACACACCTTTAATTTCAGAACTTGGGAGGCAGAGGCAGGTGATCTCTGTGACTTCTGAGCTAGCCTGCTCTACAATGCAGAGTGAGTTCCAGGATAGACAAGGCTACCCAGAGAGATTCTGTCTCAAAAAACAACATCAATAACAATAAAACTCAATTGCAGAGTTCTAGAGCATGAACTTTAAAGATAACACCATTTTCCATATCATAAGGTTAGATAATCCTTCCTCTGGTTATGACCCAGGTCAGTTCCCCCATAGCTACTGCACAGCTGGAGGATCACTAGTCTAGTTTAATGTTTTGCACACACAGGTGACCGCTTATCCATGGTTGTCCTGTGAGCTGTTGGTACACCCTGGCTCCCAAATTTTCATTTCATGAAACTTTAACTTGAGCAGGACCTTGGTCACTTAACTTCAATAACCTGAAGAAAATGACCATTCCTGACTAAACTTATGAGTGCACGAGGCTGAGCATACATTTTGTGTTTCAGAACTACCAGAAGGAAGCAGATCATCCTGCAGTTCCCTGACATGATGCTGGCTGCCCGTCTCTCCAGACACCTCTCACAGCTTCCAGGAAAAACTCTGAGCGTCTGTGATAGAGAGAATGGAACCAGGTAAGCAGCTAAAGGAAGAGGTGGTCTTGAAGACCACAGTTTTCACAGGTGGGTTCTGGCTGTCCTCAGTACCCGCCAGCCCTGAGTGCTAGAGGTCAGGCTTTCCCAGGGCGCACAGGGCAAAGAGGAACCCTTTCTGTTTTGTAGACACTTTTGTATGTGCTGGGTGTAGCTCAGGGGTGTAACACTCGCCTGCTGTGTACATGATCCCTAATGGCTGCAAAAACAAAGGAATAAACTCTATGTAAAATGCTTTTAGAATTACATAAAAAGTGCAAAAACAAGGGTACCCAGGCCCTCCAAACTCAGGTTCCTTAACCATTTGCATCCTGTGAAGTCATGGTGTAGTGACAAGCATCAGAACTGCCATGAAATGACACTGCTCACCAGGCTACAGACCTTGTCTAGCCTTCACCGAGTGGCCCACTGATGGGTCTTTTACAAAGTTTATAATCGAGCCCCTGCCACCACCAGGCACTTAGTTGATGTATCTCCTTAGTCTCACCCATCAGCAGCAATTCCTCATCACCTTAGTCGTGATCTTGACAACTAACTGGAAGACCATTCTCCAGATGTTTTGAAGAATATCTTTTCCAATATAGGGTGTGTGTGTGTGTGTGTGTGTGTGTGTGTGTGTGTGTGTATGTGTGTGGTCAGGGTTAAATACAGATTAGCGTGTTTGACAAGGAGCTTGTAGAAGCGAGGCGTGGCCTCCTTAGCACACCACAGGTGTCCCTTTGGTTGTTTTACATTTGCACTTAAAGGAAATGCCCTAGACATCCCTGAACTGCTGTGTGATTTAGGAGAATTCTTAAATAAGCACAGACGAAACATGCAGATCTGTGGTATTTTGGGGGTACCATCATACCATGTTGCTCAGGCTGCTGTACAACTTCTTGCTTCGGGGTCTTCCCGCTTCAGCTTGTGAGTGCTGGATGTAGGTGTGTGTAGCCACACTCAGCAGGTCTTGCCTGTTCCAGAGGGAATTCCAGGGGACCTGCTGCTACAAAAAAAGAAAAGAAACTTCTCCCGGTTATATTTGAGGGACATGAAGTGACCATCAAGTTAAATGCCAAGTCCCTATAGCAAGGCGTGTAGTCTTTTCTATGCTAGTAAATTTCTTTAAAACAGACATTGAGGGCCGAAGAGATGGCTCAGTGGTTAAGAGCACTGGCCGCTCCTCCAGAGATCCTGAGTTCAGTTCTAGCAACTACATAGTGAGTGGCTCATAGCTATCTATAAATGAGATCTGGTGCCCTCTTCTGGCCTGCAGGCAGAACACTGTATACATAAGAAACAAACCTTAGAGGGAGGGAAGGAGGGAGGGAGAGAGAGAGAGAGAGAGAGAGAGAGAGAGAGAGAGAGAGAATTTGTCTGAGCATTTGCTAAAACCCAGAGCAAGAGGCTCAGCTGCAAAGAGGGACTTTAGCTCTCTGTTGTCACCATGGACTTAAGCGCCTCCTCTGCCGAGTAGTGGGACATCGAAGGGAACATGGATCCTGACTGCCAAAGGGTTTTAGAGAGAAGTGTCTTTCGGGCTTTTTTTTTTTTTTTTTTTTTTTAATCACTCCTATTTACTTCTTATTTTTCAAATCCTTGAATGTTACAGCATCAGAAATTCTGTGTCCAATGGCTTAAGCAGGAAGTTGCCCGGGAACCTGGCAGGAACCACACTACTGTTTACATGGGCACAGATTACTCTTCTTATATGACCGCTTCTGTCCAGTTTGCTGCCAGGACTCCACAGAGTTTCTGCTTTGTTGCACGTACGTGCAAACCTGGCCCAAGGAGAATTCACCTTTGTCTCTGGCATAAGCGTTGCCCATTTAGGAAGAGCTGGATTTCTTCTGCAGGCCATGCTTACTGCCAGGGAAAATGGTTCATACCACAAACTTCTAGTCTTTCTAGTCTCTTATATGCCCTATTCCCAGCAGGCCAGGACACCCCATTCTCCGGGCATCAGGGACCCAGCACCTTCAGTCCTCAGCACCTCAGTCAGCCCTCCTATCCACTTCCCCTCTGGAATCTATAGAAATTACTGACCTGCAGTCTACAAGCTGTATTAGTGCCTTGCTGAAGAATATAGTGAAGCTGCCCAGTCATTTATCCACTCCTTTTTTTTTTTTTTTTTTTTTTTAAAGTAAGTGATTCATAACCGTAGAAAGCTCTGGGCCCAGAGAGATGCCTCAGTGATTAAGACCCAGATGCTCCCAGGGAGCATCCACGGGCAGCTTGAGACAGACTCACTCTAGCTGGAGGGGAATCTGATGCCCTCTTCTGGGCTCAGAAGGCACTGCACACACATGGTACACGTGCATATGTGAAGACAAAATATTTATACACATAATAAAAAATAGAAAAATATGTCTTGAAAGTGGCATTTAGAGATTTCTAAAATTTTATTTTATATTATATTATAAAATATTATAAAATTATATCAAAGGAAATTAAAAATTTCTACCAAAGATTTGTCTTTGAAGGGAAGAGGGGCATTAGATGCACTTCTGGTTTATATGAGGAGGAAAAAAAAAACTACTTCAGGAACACTATTGACTATTTGAGTAAATGAAGAGTTACCTGGTATTTCAAAAGGCACAGTGTGGGTGGGGGCGGAGCTGAATCAGAATGAATTACATGTCCCTAGGGTGGGGTATCAGTAGAGGCCCAGAGGGAGAGCAGATGCAAAGGGAGGCTGGCACAGGGGTGGGGGACAGGGGAGGTGGGTGTGTGTATGGCCTGTGCTAAGGATCAGCCAATGATCTGTAGGGAAAACCATTGACCTGATCAGTTTGCTTGAGTCTCAGTTGCCAAGGGCTTCATGTTCCAGTCATCCCTGAGGGTGAATCCTGCTGATCTCCCAGAGTCCTTGATGAGTGACCTTCTAGCTTTGATGCACTTGAATGTATCCATTGATGGGAAGGTCATTACCTCTCACAGAAAGCCTTGCTGTCTTTGGACAGCTTTGTATACAGTCCTCCTTTATGGTGAGTGGAAATGTCAACCTTTGTTCCTGGGTCCACCTCTGTGTTGACACTGTCACTTCTTTCATGGGACATCAGTACCCACCTGCTTCTCACCTTTTATTCCATCTAATGGATCTCTCCCAAGTGGCCTTTCCTTGTCTCTGTTCCTTTCTTAAAGTGTGATGCTCAGGCAGCACAGTGACCACTGGCCAGAAGCCTCAGCAGGAATCTCACAGGACACATTCAGGTGAAAATTTCCCAAGGAATGGCTAGTGTGGCCCCTGCTATGACACCTGACAGTCTACCCCACTTAATGGACCCAGCAGCCTTTGGTTTTAGGAGTATCTGGCTGTGCCAGGAAACATTGGTACTTCTGGCAGATGGCTTGCTGATATGCTCTACCCAGAGCACTAGCACATTTACCCTGCACTAGTGACCCACCCAGGCAGGCAGGAAATAGAAACACCCATAGCTCTGATCCAACAGTGTGGAAGTGGGTGCTGCTGTTTTAATCTGGCTCTTTAAAACCCACCCAGGGTTTATATACCCACTTTTGGCAACTGTGTGACCCTGAAGATTCCTGATTTTTTTTTCCCAGAGGCCATTGTGAGACTGTAGTTGGATCACCCTGCCTTTTAAACCAAAGCTTCTAGATTCAGCCCACAACATTGACTTGTGGCTCCCTCAGTAAGTGGAAAGCTGAGTTACTTGTTACCAATGCTGGTTCATGGTGGGAACAATAACACAGTTAGAAACTGACAGTAATGGAGAGTAAGAACCAGAATGGATGCCTTGGCTACTTCTGAAAAGTCCCTCCTATGTGACCTGAAGTCTCTGGATGCAAGTGTTCAAATGAGCTACTGTGTCTACCACAGGCCCTTGGCATGGCATGGATTCTATCTGCCTCACCCTGGTGATTCTGCTTTGACTGGTCGTGAGCAAGGGCCCCTCCACAATGAGAAGCAGCCCTAGGTCAGGGATGTCACATGGAAGCCTGAACGGACTGAGAGAATTGAAATCAGAGCAGGTGAGGCAGGGCTGTCAGTGATGAGAGGAGACGGCTGAGAGCCTGGCAGAGCCCAGCAAGACACTCATGCCAACTGAAGCTGTCCCATGCTGGTAGGGGCTGAATCACTACTCTGTAGGGTTCTGCCTTTCAGGGTTGAGTGCAGAGAGTTTGGGTGGTGAGGTATCTGGAAACATAAAAATGTTCCACAGACACTGAGTGGTCGAGCCTAGTGTCATGTGTTCTTCAGCCGCGGTGACATTTACATCTGGATACATCTGCGGATGGGAGAGTAGGTTACAGACAAATTTGGCGGCAAATCTCTGACGGAAGCCTTTATCTTGCTTGTGACTTTTCTGTTGCTTTTAAGATGTCACAGATGGGCCAATGAGGTGGCTCCACAGGTAAAGTACCTGCCATGATAGGACAATGATCTCAGTTTGATCCCTGGAACCCATGTAAAGGTAGGCAAGACCTGACTTAGGGAGTGTGCCATGACATACACAGGCGTACTATCATGTATACATACACACACATACACACATGTCCCGCGCCTTCTTTGCCCGCAAACAAGACGCAGTACAACAGGATCCTTCTGCAGCAGGTTTATTGAAGCTTCACACACTAGGGCAAAGAACGGAAGACCCCAAGCCTCCCAGGCAGGCTGCTTTTATAGGCAACATTGTTTATCTCTGACGTGGGCCTTTCCCATTGGTCAGCACACCCTCACCCGATATGATGTATCTGTCTGGGGGCCAGGCTTCTTGCTGGAAAATTACAAGGTGTCATACACAGTGACTTGTTTACTAAGGAGCTTCCTTAAACCGCTTAGTCATGGGCCTGATACAAGCGCCATCTTTAGGGTGCGGCTGGCTCCCTACACACACACATATACACACATGCATACACACACATATATACACATACATAGACACACACTACTGTCAATTAATAAATAAACGACACATATTTAGACATCTGATACAGTACCAAGGACCCTTAAGAAGATAAACACAATTCAGTTCTACAAGAAACACCTTTCTGGTTCTTTGTTTCCCTGGAGTCACACTGGGGACCATAGGCACGCAGTCCTTCTCTTTGAGCTAGCTTTGGTTAGACTGACCCTGATCTTCTCACTTGAAAACAGACCACACATGACAACTTAACTCAATAAAGGACAGAGCATCACTGACACAGATTTTCTGTGCGGACCTTGTTTCTATCTAGTGAACCACCACCTTAAGAATGGTGAATAACACCTTTTTAAGGTTTAGGTATTAGGGACTGAACCTAGGCCCTGAAGCATCTTGGACAAACATGGGTAATACATTTTAATGCTTCAGTTTAAATAGGTAATCTATGCATATGGTACCAAAGTTCAAATGGCAGAAAATAGTCACTCATCTGCTCTGGCCCTGTTGTATGAAGTTTCTGGCCTGTCTAGTCTGTGGTCCGGACCCACAGACCTGCAGACATGCCACAGATGCTTCTATTAATTTTATTCTGATCAGCCTATGGCATATTGCTAGCTAGCTCTTAAACTAACCCATGATTCTTATCCTGTTAGCTGTGCAGCTCGGTACTTTTTCTCAGAGCAGCATTTCAACTTCTTTCCTCTGCATCTGCTGGGGTCTCATTGAGCTGTCTCCATGCTGTTTCTCTGGCTTCTCTGCTCTACTCTTCCTGTTCCCAGAGTTTTCTTAGTCTGGTAGCCCTGCCCACACTTCCTGTCTGCCTTTAGCCAGCCAGCGTTTTTATTAAAACAGTAGATGGGACAAACATTTACACCATACCAGAACATACTCCCACAGTACTGGCCGCCTCCTCTTACCTTGGATTGTTCAGTAGTCACCTTAAAACAGAACTTCCGCTTCTGAAAACATTGCTACCCACACCCTAATCACGGTGTTGGATATTCTATAAAGCAAGCTTAGACTGTTCGGAAGGCAGATGAGGTGAGAACCTCAGACCCAAGGAGTGACAGACAGTATGAGGTTTCTGTTTGTTCTCTGCATACCAGACTTGGAGCTGCCAAAGCTGGCAGCCTGGAAACACCAGTGAGCCAGACACAGAACATCCCCACAGAAATCACTTTTTCCAAATGCAGGACCAGCCCAGTAAGGGATAAAACCACTAGACAGTGACAGCTTTACTCACCTCTGTGGCCTCCGCCTATGTATGGCAGAGAGGGTCAGCAGCAGAGTGTCTAAACTTCATCCTGGTGTGTTGGGAGGTGGGAATCCTAGTGAGTCAGAGGAAGCTAAGTAGAGACTAGGGCTGTCATTTTCAAGTACCCCTGTCTGCTTTAGAGGAAGGAGTCATTGGAAGCTGCTGGGAAATTCTATCCATTTCCATCAGCAATGAGGCCACACATCCCTTCATGTGTGCAAAGTAGTAATGAGACCACCAGAGACCACCAACCTCTCCCAGCCAGGGAAGTGGCAGTGGGGGCTTGCAGCTGGGCTGAGCTTTTCATGACACCAGGCAGTGACATCTAACCTGTAGTTTATGAAGCTATTAACCTAATCTCCAAGCCAGAAAAGACAGTACCAAAAAGTGGGGAGAGGAACTACAGAACAATAACCTTTTTATTTTTATTTATTTATTTTTTATTTTGAGGCAAGAATTTCTGTATGTATCCCTGGCTGTTCTGGAACTTTCTCTGTAGAGAAATATGGCCTTGAACTCAGAGATTTGTCTACCTCTACCTCCCAAATGCTGGGATTAAAGGTATGGGCCACCACTACCCAGCCATACCAATATCCTTCATGAATACTCTTAAAATTCTTAGTAGCTAGAATTCAACAGTATCTTTTTAAATTATAAAACATAAAAGATGTATTTCTTCCAGAGATAGAAGGATAGCTCTTTATTTACTTTCTTGTTTGCTTTGTATGCATATATGTGTATGTGTCTGTGCGTGTATTGCATGTATGTTTATGTGGATATAAGTGGATATGAATGTTTGGGTGCAGTGAAGCCCAAAGGGCAATCTCAGATGTTATTCATCAAGTTCTGCCCATAATGTAGTATAGAAGTTATTCTAAAATTTACATGGAAAGGCAAAAGAAATAGAATAATAATTTCTTTTTCAAAAAGAGAGGTAAGGTAAGAGTACACAGGTTAAGATAAGAGCATCCAGAAATCGGCCACACAATAAGCTAGATTGGTCTTTGGCGACAGTGATTCAGAAGACAGAATTTCATACAGTGCTGCTGGGGCACTGGAAACTCATAAGCAAAACCAAATCCTGAGTCCTAAGTGTTGTCAGAATAAACTCAGAAAGAATTATGAGCATAAATGGGAAACTTTTAGGAAAAAATAGTAGGAGGTTAAGTTTAGGTAAAGAGCATATGCCCCATAGGAGGAAAAGTGGATCAATTAGACATCATCAAATTGAAACTCACTCCCCTGCAGTAGCCCCTGTTAAGAGGAGGAAGGGGGCTGCATGGTAGTGCACACTTTTGGGAGGGAGAAGCTGTCAGATCTCTGTGACTTTAAGGCTAGACTTATTTACATAGCAAGTTCCCAGTCACTTAAAGCTACATAATGAGACTTCATCTCAAAATAATCACCAAAAAAGAGCATGGTATATATTAAGAAAAAGATTTTTTTATGCTGGCACCCAGAGTATCTAAAGGATGTTCAAAGTTCAGCAGTGAAACAAAGTCCCCCCAGAATGTGGCCAAACACAGCATGTGTATGTCATACCGTGGTCTGAATGCTGTGTCCCCCAAAATGCTTAAGTCCTGTTCCCTGTACTGCTGGTGTTGCATGGTTCTCTAGAGGCATATACAAGGGATATATTAGGTTGGCTTACACAGCAGACCTTAGCTACTCAACAGTGACTGTGTACACGCTGGAGAGCCTGAGACCCCAGTCACTGCTCAGACCATAAAGCCTACTGTCTTAGCATTCTCAAACCTTTGCCAGAGGCCTGGGAGATCTCTTGATATTCACTGGTTTTCAGTCTGTGTTGGAAGGCAGAAGACACTGGAGTCAGATTGTAGCAGTAAAGTGCAGACCTCAGGCAGAAGTGAGCACAGGCTGGCAACACTGCTTTCCCCTAGATTTCTGTGCATACGAGCCCTCCATTAGAAGTTGCAGCCCACTCTGAGAGTCGCTCTCCCACCAGAGGTAAATCCTCTTTGATGATCCTCACAGACCTCTAGGTTGTTTCCAAATCCTGTCAGGCTGACAGGTAAAAGCAACCATGACAGCTGGTACGAGAAGGTCGGGTCTTAGGAGATGTCAGGTTGTAGAAACAAAGCCTACACCAGTGGTTTATAGTCTCTGTGACAGAGGTTTAAGACCCACCCCCTCGATCCCCTTATGCCAAGTAAAGTCACAGTTAAAATCTAGGGCTCTTTTGCCTGTCAATACCTTGAACTTGAGCTTCCCAGCTTTCAAAACTGATAAGTTTTCACCCTTTGTAAGCCACTGTCTTGTTTGTAAGTCACCCATACTATGGTATTTTATTAGCTGACCCAAGACAGGCAGTCAATATACATTGAGGAGATGGTGAACATCATTGGTTGTTAGAGAAATGCCCATTTAAACCACAGTGAGATAGTCATGTATAGTTGGGTAAGCATATCATATGCCTTAGGATGCTGAGACAGGAGGATGCTTGCCAGTTTGAGTCTAGTCCACAAGTTTCATTCTAGCCTGGCCTACATGAGACTTTGTCTCAAAAACCAATAATAAATTTTATAAGTTGTGATATTATCCAATTCTGGGAAGTCTGTGGAGAAACTGGATTCTCATAGAGTTCTTCTGGGAATGCAGTATGATTCCACTTTTCTAGAGTCCTAAACAGCCCCCCAGTTTCTTTAAAAAAAGGAGTAGACACTTACCATCTGGCCCAATGGTTATACTCCAGGAGTTCATCCAAGAGAAGTATGTTTATACAAAATCCTGCCCTGGAATCTTCATGGAAGTTTTAATTATAATAAATCCAAGCTGGAAGCAATTCAGATGACCTTCAGAAGGTAGTTATATAATTGCCCAAGTTAGAGAGGGGGCCTTAGATACAAAAGGATTGTTTCCAGCAATCTGGATGAGTTTTCAGAGAGTAGCAGTTGAGTGTAGAGAGTCAGACCCAGAAGACTAAGTGCTATATGATCCGTTTTATAACATTTCCTTTGTTGTTATTGTTTTGTATTTCTGAGACAGAATTGTATCTGTGATCCAGGCTGGCCTGGAACTCCCAGAAGTCTTCTGCATGATCCCCCGCCCCCACCCCAGTGTTGGGTTTACAGATTAAGCCCTTATGCTTTGCTTATCATTGCTGAAATGATAGTTGTAGTGATAGAGAATAGATTGAAGAGGGTGGGCGTGGGTAGGTGTGGCTCTGGAAAGGGTAAAGAAGTTCCGCATTGTGGCTGAATCTCTGTCGGCATCCTAGCTGTGATATTTCATAGTTGTGCGATGCTGCCATTAATGGACATCAGGCAAGAGGTACCCAGCATCCCTCTGCTTGCTTCTCTTTCCCTTTTTTTTTTCTCACCTCTCCATTCTTCCTGCTCGCTCCCCCCCCTCTTTTCCTAGTACCGTGGCTAAATCTCGGGTTTTGAATATGATAGAAAAGCACTCTCCCACCGAACTGCTTCCACAGCCCTATTTTTATGATAAGGCAGGGTCTTACCAAGTGATCCAGGATGGCCTTGATGCTGTGATCCTCCTGCTTCATCTTCCCAAGTAGCTGTGATTACAAGTGTGCCTCTGCCAAGCCTAGCTCTATACTTTGTTTCTAAACAGTGTGTAGATCTGTAATTATCTCCAAATAAAAAGTTTAAAAACAGTGTTCAGGAAAGCAGTATTGAGTTTACAGAAAAACACTGAAATTAAAGAAAGCTTTACTTTTAATGTGAGTGTGTGTGTGTGTGTGTGTGTGTGTGTGTGCATGCCTCCCCCCCATGTGTGTGCGCATGCCTCTCTGTATGTGTCTCTCTCTCTCTCTCTCTCTCTCTCTCTCTCTCTCTCTCTCTCTCTCTCTCTGTGTGTGTGTGTGTGTGTGTATACATGCCTGTTACAATGATGTTTCTTGGCCCCGGGCAGCCAGAGGTCCAGACCCAAAGACCTCCTGCCCCAGACCCTTTAGTCACCCGCAGCTGTTTAGACCCCCAGAAATGATCCAAACAGTTCATGCTGTTTGGCCTATGGCTCAGGCACATTGCTAGCTTGTTCTTACATCTTAACTCAACCCATTCTCATTAATGTGTCTGCCATGTGGCCTGTGGCTCACCTGTGTTCCTCACACGTTTCTTCTTTGGTGGCTGGCTCAGTGTGTCTGACTCTGCCCTGCTTTTCCTACCTATGCTGTGATTTCTTCTCCTACTTTTTCTATGGTGCCTGTCATGGGCCAAAACAGCTCCTTCATTTAAAGATTGATATTCACAGCATACAGAAAGACATTCCCACATCACATGCCTCTCTCTCTCACTCTGTGTGTGTGAGTGTGTGTGTATGTGTATGTGCATGCCTCTCTGTGTGTGTATGTGTGTGTGTGTGTGTGTGTATGTGTGTGTGCATACCTCTCCCTGTGTGTGTGTGTACACGCAGAAGTTCGAGGAGAACTTGTAGCAATCAGTTCTCTCTCCAAGCCTCGTGTGGGCTCTGGTGATGAACCTTAGGCTGTCAGGGTTGGCCAGCAATAACGTTTACCCCTAGGCAATCTCACTAGCCTGAAGAAGGCTTTAAAAGAAGTATTTTCTGAAAGCATATGCACACGCTGATTCCTCTGGAGAATTTACCAACCACACTGCCCTGGAAAGCAGAAAATGAATATTACTGGAGTAGGCCAAGGGCCAGTCAAGTCTTAAGGACCTTCTAAGAAAAGTAGCCTTTGGCTTTCTTCTCAGGAAGGCATCTCTTGTTGGTAGCTGCAAAGGCTTGTGCATCCCGCCTGCCTGGCTCCTGATGGGGAGGAGGGGTCTAAGCAGTAGGTGGGGAGAAAAATCACTGCTACCTTAGATGATGTTGAGGGTGTGACAAGGGGCTTCTGCCTGGGAGGGAGATCTGGAGAGGGACTTGTACCTTGAATTCATGACTGCTGTTTTCTTACAGACACACACCCTTGTTTTACCCTGTGTCCTTGACCACAACGACCCAACGAACTTACGCCAGTGATGCAAACTCGGTGAGCGGATGCGGGCTCCCCGGGGACCATGGGGATGGAGAAGGACCTTTTGGGACCCTATAGCTTCCCTCTGAATGGGCCTGAATGGTGGACAGGACATTCTGAACCATGTTTTCACTAACTTTTATTTGAGGCCCTCCATCCGTAGGGAGATCTATTCCTCATGGGGCAGTAATGACTCACTCCACCCCTCCCAGGCAGGGAGCTTGTGGGAGGCCTGCTGGGAAGCAAAGAGCTCAACCCTGTCTGTGTTTCAGTCCTAACATTAATTGCACTGGGCATTTTTGCTCTGTTTTCTCATTGGTGACATGGAATAATCTCACTCTATAGCAGAAGGTCTCAACCTGTAGGTCATGACCCCTTGGAGGGGGGGATTGCGTTCATACCATCCTTTCACAGGGATTGCCTAAGACCATTGGAAAACACAGATGTTTACATTACAATTTGTAACAGGAGCAAAATTACAGCTATGAAATGGCAACAAAAATAATTGTATGGTTGGGGGTCCCCACAACATGAGGAAGTGTATTAGGAAGGTTGAGAACTGCTGGTCTATGGAGTTAGGTTGGGGATGGGGTGATATGAATAGAGTACATGTCCAGATAAGCCTGGCTTTGATGAAGATAACAAGGCCAGTGAGCATCATGGTGACTGTAGGTGAAGACAGAGAGTCATTTAATACCATTGCTGAGTCTAGGTTGGCACTCGGTCTCCTGGGTCTCAGTGCTGGTAACCTTGGTGCTTGGAGTTCTCCAGACAGTGAGAGCCAGATAGGAGGATGAGGCTTTACCAGAGGGCTGGGGGAGGGCTGGTCACTCTACCGAAGGATTCTGGGTTCCTAACATGAACCTAACTCTTTAAAACAGGCTAGCGGCAAAGCTGTCCTCATCACAGGCTGTGACTCTGGATTTGGGTTCTCTTTGGCTAAACATCTACACTCAAAAGGTTTTCTTGTATTTGCTGGCTGCTTAATGAAGGTAAGACTGGGCCATTTTCTTTACCAGGGTCCAAGCAGTTTGTGTGTATCTGTGTGTTCACATATATATGCTTCTCTAACATTTTGCTAAAACAGCCTACACCTTTTCTACTTCAGTTTCATTTGTTTTGTGTAGGTGCATATATGTATCCATTCATCTATCCATCCATCCATCGATCCATCCATCTATATATCCACTCACCCACCTACCCATCCATCCACCCACTCACCCATCCATCTATCCATATATCCACTCATCCATCCATCCATCCATCCATCCATCCATCCATCCATCCATCCACCCACTCACCCATCCACCTATCCATATATCCACTCACTCATCCATCCATCCATCCATCCATCCATCCATCCATCCATCCATCCATCCATCCATCCATATATCTACTCACCCACCTACCCATCCATCCATCCATCCATACATCCATCCATCCATATATCTACTCACCCACCTACCCATCCATCCATCCATCCATCCATCCATCCATCCATCCACCCACCCACCCACCCACCCACCCACTCACCCACTCACCCAACCATCCAACCAACCAACCATCCATTCATCCATTCACCCATCCATCCAACCATCCATCCATCCATCCATCCATCCATCCATCCATCCATATATCTACTCACCCACCTACCCATCCATCCATCCATCCATACATCCATCCATCCATATATCTACTCACCCACCTACCCATCCATCCATCCATCCATCCATCCATCCATCCATCCACCCACCCACCCACCCACCCACCCACTCACCCACTCACCCAACCATCCAACCAACCAACCATCCATTCATCCATTCACCCATCCATCCAACCATCCATCCATCCATCTATCCATCCATATATCTACCAACCCACCTAACCATCCATCCATCCACCCACTCACCCATCCATCTATCCATCCAACCATTCATGCATCCATCCATCATCCATCCATATATCCACCCATCATCCATCCATCCATCCATCCATCCATCCAACCATCCATCCACCCACCCATCCATCCATCCATCCATCCAACCATCCATCCACCCACCCATCCACCCATCCATCCAACCATCCATCCATCCACCCATCCATCCATCCACTCATCCATCCATCTATCCACCCACCCTTCCACTCACCCACCTAACCATCCATCCATCCACCCACTCACCCATCCACCTATCCATATATCCACTCATCCATCCATCCATCCATCCATCCATATATCTACTCACCCACCTACCCACCATCCATCCATCCATCCATCCATCCACCCACCCACCCACTCACCCAACCATCCAACCAACCAACCATCCATTTACCTATTCACCCATCCATCCAACCATCCATCCATCCATCCATCCATCCATCCATCCATCCATCCATCCATATATCTACCAACCCACCTAACCATCCATCCATCCACCCACTCACCCATCCATCTATCCATCCAACCATTCATGCATCCATCCATCCATCATCCATCCATATATCCACCCATCATCCATCCATCCATCCATCCAACCATCCAACCATCCATCCATCCACTCATCCATCCATCCATCCATCCATCCATCCATCCATCCATCCATCTATCCATCAATCCTTATGTCTGTCCATCCATTGCTCTGACATTAATTCACTTGTCAAATGATGATGATGGGCCTGACACTTTGCTAGATGCTGTGGAATAAGACTGGTCCAAGATCCAGGATTTTAGTTAAGGTTACTGTTGCTGTGATAAACACCATGACCGAAAGCAAGTTGAGGAGGAAAGTGTTTATTTTTGCCTACACTTCCACATCACAATTCTTGGAGAAGGCAGTCAGGACTCAAACAGGGCAGGAACCTGGAGGCTGGAGCTGATGCAAAGGCCATGGAGGGTGCTGCTGACTGGCTTGCTTCCCATGGTTTGCCCAGCCTGCTTCCTTACAGAACCCAGGACCACCAGTCCAAGAGTCCCACCACCGTCAATGGCCTGGCCCACATCAATTTACCAATTAAGAAAA
This sequence comes from Phyllotis vaccarum, assembly GCA_033318265.1. NCBI lineage: Eukaryota > Metazoa > Chordata > Mammalia > Rodentia > Cricetidae > Phyllotis > Phyllotis vaccarum. The sequence continues at coordinate 196,931,533 of JARWLC010000002.1, forward strand.
TGGCCTATGGCTCGCCTACAGCTTGGTCTTCTGGAGGCATTTCCTCAGTTGCACATTTCCTCCTCTTAGATGACTCTAGCTTGGGTCACATTGACAGAAAGCCAGCAGCACACCCAGGGAGCTCTCTGCAGTGGGAAGAGGACACCATGCACAGACACAGCTGAAGAACTAGAATTATCCCCTTCTCTAGCACTTTCGAGAATGTTGTGGTGGTGGTGGGGTGCTGCCGAGAAGGAAGAGATTGGCTCTGACCTGACAGGGCAATTGGCATTTGTTCAGGGCTGTAGGGGAATAAATAATGCTGTCATAGATGGCGACTGGGAGAGGTGACCTGACAGACAGAAGGGCCAGCCCAAGCATAGTCTTGGGTGTGTTTAGCTGCTTTGGGACATCAAATAGCATTAGGGTACATGGAAGTCCTAGACTACAAATGTAACTAGGGGTCTGTCCCCAATTCAGAGAGTTACACAACCTCCACAGCTCACTTTTAGAACATTTTCCTGGCTCAGAATTTTCCCTCTTGTTTCTTTTCAGTTATATGCCCCTCCCCCCCCCCAAGCCCTGGGCAGCCCACATTTCATCCCCCTAGACTTGCCTTCTTTGGGTGTTTCTCACATTAGACTCAAAGTTCCTGGGTCTTTCTACTCTGCGTCTTTCACAGAGCGCAGTGTCTTGTTTGTTTTGGACAGTCTCACTGGGCAGCTCGTGTTGACCTCAGAGATTCATTGGTCTCTGCCTTCCAAGTGCTGGGACTAACAGCGGGCCCCAACACACCTGACCTTAGCGTGTTTTTGGGGGCCACCTATATTGTAGCATGTGTCATAGTTCATTTTTTCTGTAGAATATTACTTGATTATATGGATATACTACAGTGTTTGTACTATAGATCAAGGAGATAAAATCTTTAGAGATTTTTCTATGTGTATGTTTTCCTGCATATATGTATATCACATGTGTACCTGGTGGCCCCAGAGGCCAGAAGAGGGTGTCAGATCCCCTGGAACTGGGTTATAGATGGTTGTTAGCCACTATGTAGGTGCTGAGAATGGCACCTAAGTCCTCTGCAAGAGCAGCAAGTACTCTAAACTTCTGAGTCATCTTTCCAGCCCCAAACTGCATTTTCAAAACTTCCATAAAAATAAAAAAAATCATTCATGATATTTATAAAGATTGGCTTGGCTTGTGGCTATTTTGAGTACTGTTACTGTGAACATTCCCATACATGTCTCAGTGTAAGCCTTGGGCTTTGCAGGGGATTAGAGTCTGTCCCTACCTGGGCTGGGTCCTAAATCTAGGTCCTGCCTAGGGTAGGAAGGACAGAGGTGACTGCAGCCCTATTTCCTCCAGGATAAAGGTGATGCTGGGGTCAAGGAGCTGGACAGCCTAAAGAGTGACCGATTGAGAACCATCCAGCTCAATGTTTGCAGCAGTGAAGAGATAGAGAGAGCAGTGGAGACCATCCGCTCCAACCTGAAGGACCCAGAGAAGGGTAAGAGACTCCGCGTTGGTATGTGGCACTATTCTAGGGAGCCTGCCCAATGCCTCCATTCGCTGGCCTCCTGGTGGGGGACACACAACTCACCTCTTATTGCTTGAAATCTTCCTCCTGCTCAGTACAAGGACGTGGATTAAAGTAAACACATCTGTGCAGTAGAGCTGTAAAATATGGCTAGAGGCAAGTTTGAAATCTGTAGAGTGATAGATTGACATTCTAGTTTGGGCCGGTTCATCCAATGCTCTTTTGGGCCAGTCACTGGGCCGAGTGGGGGACACTAAGATGTCAAAGCACTCTCTGTCCCTGAGGACCTTACAGTTCAGTGAATGGACTGATTTCACCATAGGGAGCAGGGCATGGACAGAAGCAGGGCAGGAAAGGGGACTGAGCCCAGTGTAGGGGGTGTGGTAGTGTTGGGTAGCATGGTAGAGAGCCAGGGAGGGTATACCAGAAGGAGGGCAGAGCATGAACAATGATGGGAACCAGCCCTTGGTGTGCTGGGGTGTGGCAAAGGGTCCCATCGTAAGGTCGAGACTGGATGTAGCAGCAAATGAGGTAGGGGACCGGCTGCAATTGTGGAAGGTTCTGGGGAATGAAGGGGACGGTCTTGAGGTAATGATGTGATGCTCCCTCTGAAGCCTGCATTAGAGTGGGGAGAGGTGGACTAAAGGGAAATGTGGGTGACACAGCCCTGAACATAGTGGCTGGTGGGCTGAGAGACCGAAGCCAGCGGGCTTGATTTGAATATGGGGATGAAGAAGAGGCAAGGTGTCTGTCCTACATAGCTGGTGTCCTCAATTAACAAGAATAAGATGAGAGTGAAGGGACATGGAGATGCCCAGGGACACTCTGGGAGACTCTCCAGAGGGGTTATAAGCAGTTAGGACCCAGCAAGGAAGGAGATGGGTGTCACAGAGTTTGGGTGTAAAGCCTCAAAGCTAAAGGTATAAAAAGAGTCAGTGGTCAAAGGATGGAAATGTTTCAGAGGCTTCTTGAGCATCTTGTACTCTCCAAGTTCAGCCTGTGTGTGGGACCTTGGTTTGTGAGGGTGGGGGGGGGTGGTCTGCCCTCTAGCTCAGAGGTACCATTCAAGTGGACCTCAGAGGCATGGAACTGGGCCCTACGGCATGCCCTGTGGAAGAGCCAATCTCTGCTGTTGATCTTAGAGCCCCTTGGCAGGCCAGGAAAAGGGGGGGGGGGTGCCTCAGTTAGCTCTCCACTGCACAGCTGCTGGGTGCGGTCCAGTGAAGAGGTCAGGTGACCTGCACCTGCGCTGTGTGGCTGACCAAAATTTCCAGGCTGAAAAATGGGAAGAACTTGTGCCACATGGCTAACTACAGGAGAGACTGTTCATTAGGGAGCCTGTCACTGGGGTCACCTCAGCAGCTCAGTGCTACCACCCTACCCCCCTAGAGGCCATTCTGGGGCCCTGAGTTCTCCAGGAGCAGTTCTCCCTGTGTGTTCTGGACCCACTGAACATCTGTTTAATAATTAACAGCAATAGTTGGTGTCCCTGGCCCATAAAGATAAGACAGACTAGGTCCCAGTGAGATGATCACCAGCCACAAAGCCTGTGACCCTTTGTCCCTGCAGCCTCCCTGGGCAGCGAGGGCATTGCCTTCACAGACTAGTAAGTCTGGAGTCACAGCGTGTAGGACTTGTGACTTAAATGGAGCACAGCTGGGACCCACAGGCACTGTTCTGCCATTCACCGTTACCCACCTTAACCATACTGCAGTTTTGGGGAAATGATTTGGACTTTTCATATTCAAAACAAGAAAACTGTTAGATAGCATTTGCATGCCGACTCCCCCCCCCCCCCCCCGCCGCCACCCCTCTCCCTTTTCCATCCTCTCCATCTACCTCTTCCCTGACAGTTACACCCCCCACCCACCCCCACGCCCCCACCCTGCTCGCTCTCCCTGGTTGTCCTTTTCCTGGGCAGTGCTGGCTTTGACCTCCAGGTGGCGCCCTCCCGGATCGTCTCAGCAGCCATGTCTAACATCCCACCCAGACAGGATAAAGACACACGTATACTCCCATCTTAAGCCCTCTGAATCCAACACAAAGCCGCTGGAAAGTCCTACAAACGTGTAGTAGAGGGAGAAATGTCATCTTTCAGGAGAGTTTTTGTGCCCGCTAGGGGTGGAGGCAGGTGAAGAAAAGCTGGTGTCTGGGGCCATTAGTAGGTGGTATCTAAGGAGACAGTAGGGTTAGGGGCGGGGCTCAGTTGATGCCTCTTTGAGTCGTTGGAGGTTGGGGTCCAGAGTGGTGGGACGGGATGGTAGGATGTCCTCAGAGGTCTGGCTGCAGAAGGAAGGAGACGTGGAGGTGTAGTGTTTGCAGACATCACCCAACACACGTGTATTAGTTCCTAGTGAAGACAGCTGAAGGGTGGCTGCTGGGACAGGAGAAAATACAGAAAAGAAGGGCTGACGACTGTGGGCAGAGAGGGGCATGGGCATGCACCTGAGGGTTAGCCATGGCCAGTAGAGAGGCTTTGGGTTCCAGGAGGGAAGCTTCAGGGAAGTTAATTAAAAGACAGGCCTGGGAGCTGTAGGGTTTCCCGGATGCCTCTAACGGTGTGAGTTGTGCCTCAAGGTCACAGCTTCAGCCTGAGAGCTGAGGGCAGGAAGCCCCAGCAGGCAGCTGGTGCAGGAGAGAGCCTTGGACACTTAGTTAAGCAGCAATTTCCTCTCCTTAATAAATGTCCTTAATTCCATGTAATTGAAGGAGAAGGCACCAGAGGTCAGCTGACCAAGCTTTAATTTGGGCAAGTCGGAAGGGAAGCAACTGGAGACCAATTACTCTGTCATTTACACAAACTCATTCCCATGATGCACCGGGGAGAGTGAGTCTTGGGCCTCATTTTCACAGGCTGTGTGCAGGCATCATCTCCGTTAAGCCCCTGCAAGGAGCACAGAGCTTTAGGGACCTGAGATTAAGCCATAAGGAGACCAAACCCTGAGGATCTTTACAACAAAGAAGGACCCTGCTCTAACCCATACACTTCTTACACCCCACCCCACCCCTGCGCGAATGAACTCAAAAAAAAAAACCCTGGAAAACAGTCTGTGCTCTCTTGGCTCGGGTTCAACTCTGCCTCCGACTTAATGATGAGATTTAAATGTCTTTTCCCTTGACAGCTTTGGTTTCCCTTGCTGCAAAAATAGTTAATGACAAAATAAACTCCAGGAGCTTTCCAGAACCAACATTGTCTGAGTCTACAAAAGCCTGCTGTCCCTTAGCTGCTCTTATACATAACAGTCAGCTGGAGCAGGCTGTGAGAATAGGCATCTTCTCAGAACCTGCATCATCACACTGAAGAGACACACTGGAAAAAAGGCCTCGGAGCCAAAGTCCCTTAATATGTGACCACCAGCAGTGGCATCCGCCAAGGAGAGAGAGGGAGAACAGAATTGTTGAGGTGGAGTGGGGTGGGGACTGGTCATGAACAAGGCTTGGCAGCAGAGCCCATAACGTCATGGGTGACCTTGAAGTTTTATGCCCTTCTGAGAGCTTGCCTCTTGGAACATTCTTGAGGTTTCCCTGGCTGCTGGCAAGAAGGGCTGATAGAAATAATAGCTGAGTTGAATGGATAGGAGCAGGGTGTAGACTTGAGGTCGTATGGAGAAGAGGGAAGTGCCTGTCGTGGTTACTTTTCTGCTATGTGATAAACACTATGACCAAAAGCACACGGAGAAAGGGTTTATTTGGCTTATACGCTTCCACATCACAGTCGTCACTGTGAAGGCAGTCAGGGCAGGAACTACAACAGGAGCTCGGAGGCAAGAGCAGAAGCAGAAGCCACAGAGGAGTGGCTGCTTACTGGCTTGCTCTACATGGGATGCTCAGCTTGCTTTCTTATACACCACCTGGCAAGGCACTGTGTCACCCACAGTGGGCTGGGTCCCTCCAAATCCAGAACATGCCCTATACAATTACCTACAAGCCTATCTTATGGAGGCATCTTTTATTTATTCATGTCTTTCCAGATACTTTTAGTTTGTGTTAAGTTGAGAAAAAAATAACCAGTACAGTGTTGATGTGAAGCAGACGCAGGGAAAGGTCCTACACGGCTCAGTCATGAAGGGCTGAGCACTGATTCAGCCAGCAGTGACAGGAAGCTTGGATAGTCTACCAAAAGGACACTATTCAGCCAAGATGTTGGGTCTCTCTCTCTCCTTTGGTTCTTGACAGACTCTAGAAATACTTCCTGAGAGCCTTGGACAAGAGGCTGGGAATCGTGAAAGAAGGATCAAAGTGGAGAGTGGCAGGCTAGTGTTGGCGTTCAAGCACACATTGTGACGGGCTGTGTCCTTTTTGTCCAGGAATGTGGGGCCTGGTTAACAATGCAGGCATCTCAACATTTGGGGAGGTGGAGTTCACCAGTATGGAGACATATAAGGAGGTGGCGGAAGTGAACCTCTGGGGCACAGTGCGCACAACAAAATCCTTCCTCCCTCTTCTCCGAAGAGCCAAAGGTGAGTTGGGAAGACAGTTTGTTTCTGCCCACCCCTCCCTGAACCTGCCCAACTTTTTCATTCTTGTTCAGATTGGAAACACCAGACCTGGCAGAGCTAACATCCATAATAGCGAGAGTCTCAGAGCCATGCTGGGCTGGGCTTGGTGATGGGCAGAAGGGTATGGCCAGGTAGGTGAGGGATCTGTGTGGAGAGGTGAAGCAGATGAGCATGGATGGTGATAGACATCTGTAAACCTGGTACTCAGAGGCTAAGTCAGGAAGATCTTGAGGTTAAGGTCAGCCTTGGATTCATAATGAGACCCTGTCTCAAAAACACACAAAAGAGGTAATTCAGTGGTCTGTACATTCAGGGTTTATAGATCATAGTGGCTTGCCTTCCTACGAACCAATTCTAGACATGTAACCACATGTGCACCAGCTGTGTCTACATGCTGTTGTATTGTAGTGTGATGTTAAACAAATGTTAGCGTACTCCATAGCTAAAGTATAAGACATTGTGTTATTCAGTTTAATTAAGACTAGGAACTTGGAGGACAACGCAATGCCCAACTTATATAAACGCCCAAATGTGAGCAAAACCATCTATAAAGTCAGCGGGTCTGACTTTTCTCCCTGTAACAGCAAGACATTGTGAGAAAAGGTACCGGGTCCCCAGATCTGTCCCAAGGTCTTGGCTGCATAGGAATGAACAGGGTGCAGCCTGTGGTCTTTAGGAGGAAGCTCAGCCTTTCAATGACTTCACACTTAGGGTGTGTATGTTCTGGGGGGACTCTTTAGGCAAGCTGACCCAGGTCAGCTTGGACTGAGTTAGATCTACCCCAACCCTAGGGGACGGGAGAAATTGTGATGGGTCCCTACACTCCCGAGCTGGGCCTGTGACAATGCTTTTGGAATCACCATTCTCTATTCCTGGGTCAGGCTACCTCATGGCCAGCCTTAAAATCATCTTTGGAAACCCGGCACCTGCTCTTGCCCCAACTCACTTCTTTTTGGATCTGGTGCTGGGCAAAGGTCACCAATACAGTCCTCTTCCCTAGGCTCCCCCTTTGCCAGCCTCTTCCTGGGCCCTCTGGCTTCTGTGCTCCATCTCTGTCCCAGTCAGTGGCCACCTGGGCTCATCATGTTATTTTCTGTGCATCTAACTCAGAGAGCTGAATATTAAGCTCCTGAGGGGAGGGAGGCCATGGTTCATGTTTGTCCCTGACTAGCATTAGACCCTGCTTAGAGTGGGCACACAGGTCCACAACGACAAAGCCATTCCATCTCTCACATGTGCCCGGTGTGTTTTCACCTCATGGCATTATCACCACGCGGGCACTGGCTAGTTATCGGCTGTTTATTGCACCTTCCTGGCACACAGGCTTCTTTCTCATTTATTCCCCCTTGAGGAAGATTGGGAATACCGACTAGCTGGGTAGTCCAAAAAGGCCCCTGCGTCTGGGTGGTTTTAAAGCTGTCCCTGACAGGCCACCATGTCACAAGGCAATGCCACCTGAACAGATTTCTGCTGTCTTTGTCTATAGGCCGCGTTGTTAACATCAGCAGTATGCTGGGCCGCATGGCCAACCCAGCCCGCTCGCCATACTGCATCACCAAGTTTGGGGTAGAGGCTTTCTCTGACTGCCTACGCTATGAGATGCACCCTTTGGGTGTGAAGGTCAGCGTGGTGGAACCTGGAAATTTCATTGCCGCCACCAGTTTGTATAGCCCCGAGCGTATCCAGGCCATTGCCAAGAAGATGTGGGATGAGCTTCCCGAGATCGTCCGTAAAGACTATGGCAAGAAATACTTTGATGAGAAGATCGCCAAGATGGAGACCTACTGTAACAGCGGCTCCACAGACACATCCTCTGTCATCGATGCTGTCACACACGCCCTGACTGCCACCACCCCCTACACCCGCTACCATCCCATGGATTACTACTGGTGGCTACGGATGCAGGTCATGACCCACTTTCCAGGAGCCATTTCTGACATGATCTACATACACTGAAGAGCTGAAGAGGTCCCTGTGGCCTCTGCCAGGGAATCTGAGGGAGAAGGATGAGGGGAGGGAGTTTGTACCGTTACCTTTTGATTACCCACTGTGGGTTATCCACTGTCTTAGGAAGTCCGATTTTAACATTAACCTTACTTGTTCATGTGGTGAATAGTTTGGGCCTTCATAGATGTGGGGGCACAGGTGGGTGGCCCTAAGCCCCAGGCCAACATGGTGCTTCTATCTATCTCAAGTTGATTTTATACAAAGATTTGTGGGAAATACCTTTATATTAAAAACAGATTATTAGAATAGAATCCAAAATCATCTTAAAGCCAAAGCATCCGTTCAAAATATTTATCCCACTTGATCCTTAAGCAAACCTCATTAGTAAAAAGAACAGATTTTTTTTTTTCTTGTTTGCATGGAAGATCTTGTGATTTGCATACAAAATATCCCTTTCATTGGGCCTAAGTGGTCCTAGTTTTTCTGGCTAACTCATCACATTTGTGCTCCAGGGACACTTTGGACCCATTAACTCCTGAACCCTCTGACCAGCAGTGTGTCTCCTGAGACAGTCAACACCAGGTGCCATGTGTGTTCTCTGCAGCCACTGACTCCCAGCTGGCTAGGAGTGGGGATGTGGAGATCTTCAGCTGAGATTTCTCCACCCTCTCTGAAGTTAGAACTGGGTGGAGGTGCTCTGCCTAAGAGTGTGGTTTGGTTTCGCCTTGGACAGGATTGGTGCTGTCCTTGGGGCTGAACACAAATGAGTGGTACCAAGGCTGGGCACTGAGACACCTCCCTAGAAATGGGTCTAGGTACATACTTGTCTCATGTGCTCATATGGTGCTCATATGCTCATATGTACACACACACATGCACACACGCACACACACACCTGCTCCACAGGACTTTAGGGTGCTCACCTCTCCTTCCTATTGTGAACAGCTTAGACACCGCTAGGCAGTCTGTTACCAATCAAGGAAGGTTTGAATTTGAAGGCTGCTTGTCCCTGCAGTTGCCCAGCGTCTGGCCCGTTTGGATCCAAACCGAGTACCAGGTTGTTCCAGGTGGTGTCAAGTCTTGGGCAGGGTCTCAAGTGCCAATTTTCACATCAGAACGAACAATCCTTTGTGCCTTTTGTTGCAACATCTAGATCTGCCACCAGAGGGAGCTAGAGCCTGTTCAGGCAATTCCTTTCACACAAGCTTGAGGTCTTTCCAAGAGTGGCCACCTACTTGGACACTGCCTGGGAACAAAGAAAAGAAGCAAAGCCCCTTTGGAAACAGTGATCCTACACTCCTAAGTAGCTGTCTGGCCTGAACCTGGAGCCCAGGGCCAGGAGAGAGCAAAGGAACGTGGGCAGCTAGAGCAGGCAGCTAGATACAGCCGTGCCGAGGCAAAGAGGGTCCCACAAAAAAAAGCCCCAAAGGCAGGCTAAATTTTTTTTGGCCCCTCTGAGTTCAAACAGGGGTACCCTGTTCCAGCCCCTGTCTTCAGGCAAGGCAAATAGGGCCTGAGAGGACGGAGGAGAGGCTGGCTTCAGGCCCATCCCCAATGACTTGAGCTTTCCTAACAGTGAGATGCTTTTGTATTGCAGAGCCTGCCTCCAGCGGGAGCTTTTCAGGTGCCATCTTTACATCTTGGGATAATTTGTTTTCATGCTTAATAAAGAGATTGGTTGTAACACTTGGAGAATGGCTTGGAGTTACACTTGTGCTTCCATCTGTCACTGGAAATTAGAAGGGATCAGAGGTGACACACACTTCAGTCCAGTAGCAATAAACCGAATGCCAGAGAATCCACACTGGGCTTTCAAGCTGCAAAAGAGGACTGACTAGTCAGGCTTTTACAATTTATTTTATTTTACTTATGATTATTCTGAGTATCTTGCTGGCCCTGATTTTTAATCTTTATTCTAGTAACTGAAAAGAAAGCCCAAGGCTACCAGGTGTGGTGGCACGCTCTTTTAATCCCAGCACTTGGTAGGCAGAAGCAGAATCTCTGTGAAACCCAGTGTACCTTCCCTCCAGATAATCTCAGTGGTAATTCAGATGCTCCCCCCACCTCCACCCACCAATCACCCTCACTTGTTGCACTACCAGCCTGCTTGGACACAGGAACTGCCTTTGATCTTTACTAGATGGGTGATGTAGGCAGATCACAGGTTGTTCCCATTTTATAGGTCATATAACTGAGGCCCCAAAGAGGAAAGTGACTCACTTAGCATCAGTGGGTGGGGACAGAATGCCCAGCCTCCAGAGTTATGCAAACATGTATTTTGTTGCCTAATCCTCAGGGATGGCATGTTTTTATAACTGCCAAGCTAACCAGTATAGCCAGGAGCTTAGAATTTTTTGTCTTACCTACTACTTCCCATGGCATTTGAGGTAGAGAGAGGGTCTAGTAGTATATGTGGGTCCCTATCTGCCAAAACCTTCGGTTGTACCCTTGTGTGTGTGTGTGTGTGTGTGTGTAGGGGGTAGGGATAAGGACTCAGGAAGGATGGGCTTAGCCTGCACCTAGGAATTGAACTGGGACCATGGCCTGCTGGAGCCTGCATGAATTCACCTTTAATTGGCTGAAAATGGAGAAAGTTTTTGCAAGATGTTTCTGCCTGGTAAGTCATCACATACTTAGCCTAACATTCCATCCCAAGGCCAAGAGGCCATGTGGGCAGGTGACAAGACAGCCTGGCCTTGCCTGTCACAAGCTGCTAGGGCTGTGCCCCTGCCATCTAAGTCAGGGAGTCCTGAGCCTCCCGTTGTGAGGTCTGTTCACTCACTGCCTGTATTTCAACCCTGCTTTGCAAATCTCTAAGCACTCTCCTAGGGCAGATGAGCAAGCACATTCTCCCAGCTTGGAGAACCAGGTTAACAACTATACAGACTCCTGTGCTCAGCGCCAGACATACTTACCCAGCCAGTTACACCTCCTCTCACTTGACCCTCCTGGCTGCCTTGGCAGGGAGGCAAGGGTGGGGTCAAGATCTCATTTTACAGATAAGGTAAAACAGGCTTTCCCAAGTCCCTCATCACGTGGGGGAACAGAGCTGACTGGCCAAGCCTGAGCTCACCTCCAGCCCAGAGCCAACAAGATATGAAAAGCAAAGCAGATGGTACCAGGATCTAAAATAAAGAGGGGGGAAAAAAAACCCAAAAAACCCTCGATTATGTAACAGGGTGAGGAGTCTTTAAGCTCAAGCATAGTAACAATCCCAGAGCAAGGCCACACAAACCAGCTCTCCTCCACCCCCCTTGGCATTCTGAGCATGGTTCCCTAAGAGACTGCTGGAGTAATGCTCCAGCCACCTTGCTGCAGGCAGCATGCTTTTACAGAGCTGATACTGTGCCCAGTGGGCATTTCAGAGGATACAGTCTAGAAACACGAGCCCACACCCCCGGGGACTTGAGGAAGATGAGGAATAAAGCCAGGGACAGATAGGATCGGTTTTGCTTAAGGAGAGACGGAGGCCCTGGGACTCTGGTAGGGATCGTCTAGCCAACCTCAGATGTAAAAAGCCTTTCTGGTATGTAATCAGTAAAGAATGGTGATTCACTAGTGACAGCTTCAGAGGCATAGTGTAAGCATCTGAAGATGGGGACCAGGGACCATAGTTTGGATGAGGGTTCAAATCCTGATAGCGGCAGGTGGCTCATTACTCAGGAGAATCTTTCCTTGGTTCAAAAAGATTTCTCCACGCACTAAGCTGACCCTGGGTCCTTTGTCTAACTTCACGCCTTTGGCACCTGGCTCTGACTCAGATTGCCACAGAACAATTTAAATCTCAGTCCCCTTGATATTTAGAAGTGGTGAAGTCAAGTTCAAGAGCCCAGGCAAGACTTCCATACACCTCACTATCTGAACAGGAGATTTCAGCCATAATTACTCCAACCCTCGTGTGTGCCCAGATGACACAGTCTGGGCTGGAGGGCCATCTGAGTTCCCTTCAGGCAGCCAAGATCTTTTTAGGGTGCTAACAGCTGCTTACATGCACGTGTCCTCATAATAGCTGGTGTCTGATTTATCTCCTGCCATGGTGAGCAAGTTATTAATGATGGAGGAGCATTAGGCCCATTTTGCAGATAAGAAACCAGGGCTTCAGGGAGGTGGTATGATTTATGGGAGATCATAGCCAGAAAGAGTGCCAAGGCAAACCCCGCATCTAGTTGTCTCAAGGACTCTTTCCTATCCCCCTAGTCTCCGATGGAATCCTAGATCTGGGTTAGAATTAACACAGCAACAAGACAGTGGATGAGGCAGTAGCATTAAAGCCAACCTCACTCAGCCCACAGTTTGCAGAAGGCAGAGTGGAAGGGAGGCCCAGCCTTCACTGTCTTGTAGCACATTCATCTGCCACGTCCAAGGTATTGTTGAATGACAATGACCTTGATATGAGAGCAGGGACAGGAAAGACTGTGAGGCAGGGCCGGCAGCCTTTCTACCTTCATATTCTTGGGCATGTATCAGAGGGATGAGGGAAAGGATGTGAATGAGAATTCCAGAGATGCTGCAGCCCAGGAACTTTGTCCTGCTCTCAATGACTTAATTACTCTCTCACAGGGCAGGCTAGTCTCGCTTATCAAATTAGAGGTGGACTTAATTACAAGTCCTGGAGTAACTGCCCTGGGTTCCTCAGAAGCACAGCAGACAGGCTGTCTTTCTCAACCTTAGCTGCGGCCACCACTTAAGGGATGCTGCTTTCCCCTTTCTGTTGTGTTCTTCCACAGAATTTTGGTTCCGAATGTCTGTCCGAAGCTGTGCAGGACCCACCGTAAGAAACAAAGACAGACCTACAGCCATTCCACCCTGAAAGTGCTCAGTCTTGCCTGCTTTCGGAAGAGTCAGACCTGCTTAGTACTTGGGAAGAAAAGCAAAGACGGAAAGCCAGGCTCTGTGCTGTGCACCTGCCATCCCAGCAGAAAGGTAATCAGGAGTTCAAGGCCAGCCTGGGCTACAGAGCAAAATCCCCAGGGAAGAAAAAGGGAAACAAATAGGAAGAAAGATGCTCAGTGGGAAAACACAAGCCTTGTGGAGGTGCCAGGGACAACTTCCAGGAAAGGGAGTTAGGAGAAAGCCCCGCCCATCTCTTCTTCAGTACTCAGGCCCAAGGGGCAGAGCTAAGAGCTAGCTGTCACCAGACTGCAGGAGATCTAGGGTGAGATGTGATTCCCAGCTTAAGGAGGTCCGGGCTGACATGGCGGGGGATGGGGTGGACAGACAGCACCACTTTCAGAACTATTGGATGCTCAGGACACCCCGGTGCTACAAGGCAGCCAAGTGTGTACAAGTACCTGAGAAGGAGAAGGCAAGTCGGCTGCAGATGCTCCTTATGGGAGGCTGGGTTCCCAGAGTCCCCGCCGGGCAGCTCAAGAGCTGGAACTTGGGGAGGCAGCCTCTTTAAAAGGAAAACACAGAAATCTGGGGTTCTTGAAGAATTGCAACACCAGGAAGAAGTGGAAGAAGTGAGGTGAGATATCCAAAGACTGTTTGGTTTTAAGTAGGATCTCAAAAGCCATCCAGGCCCTGGCTCCAAGACCTGGAGAACTGATTCAAACAACAAAAGAAAAAAACAAAAATAACAGAGTCACGACTGGGAAATCTGGCTCAGTGGTCAAGCACTTGCCTAGCATTCAGGAAACCTTGCGTACCACCCCAGCACCACAAAACACAAGGAAATCAGCAGGTAGAGTGGGACCAGGGTCTTCAAGGTGACTCCGAAGCGCAGCTGGAAAACAGAAGGTTTGAAGAAAGAAGCGATTCTGTGATGTGTCGCCGCAGTGAAGATCCTAGCAGTGCAGCTGGGCAGTGGTGGCGCACGCCTTCAGTCCCAGCACTCAGAAGGCAGAGGCAGGGGGATCTCTGTGAGCTGGAGGCCAGCCTGATCTACAGAGTGAATTCCAAGTGAGACAGGAATACAAAGAGAAACCTTGTCTCAAAAACAAAGCAAAACCAAACCAAAATGATCCACACAGCGCATTTGGGGGGTAGGGGATGCAGGTGATAGTCAAACCCCGATCCTTGTCCTACCCTTTGTGCCCTAGAAACCTCTCTCATGCTCTAGGGAAGCCTAAACGCTGTGAAATTCTCAATGTCTAACTCAGGAACATTCTGAGACTCTCTCAGAGTCCCCGGGGCAGGGACAGGATATGAGTTCTTGTCTTAGTCACTGTTTTATTGCTGTGAAGAGACATCATGACCAAGACCGTACTTATAAAAAGAATGTATTTAATTGAGGACTTTCTCACAGTTTTAAAGGGCTCCTCCATCGCCATTATGGTGGGAAGCAGATGGGTACACAGCCAGAAGAGTAGTTGAGAGCTTTAAATCCCCATCTGATGGCATCAAGCAGTGAGAAGGACACTGGGTCTGATGTGGGATTCTGAAATATCAGAGCCCGCCTCCTGTGACACACCTTGTCCAACAAGACCACACCTCCTAATCCTTCCCAAACAGATCCACTAGGTACGGACTAAGCATTCAAATCTCTGAGCCTATGGGGTCCATTCGTCACATCTCTGAACAAAGGAAGGTGGAATCTTGTCTTCTGCCACCTGGGCTAGAAATTAAGGGCTCTTTGAAGGCCACAACTGACTGTCCAAAAAAAAACCCTTCATGTTTTCTAGGTTAAAAAAAAAATACTTCCTAGATGAACAAAAAAACCAAAACAAACAGATTAGGGGCATAGAATATTTTGCTTCTTAGGGCAGGGGTGGTACAGCCTCCTGCTCTCTGTCCCAGTCCAAAGCCCACCACCCATCCAGTGGCCCACAGCAGCTGGACTCCACAGAACTTACCGGGAGCAGGAGCCATGGGAGCCCACAGAGCCTGTTCTGAGATGCTGTTCCTGCTTCTCTATGCCTCCCAACCCTTGAGCCTCCCTGTCAACCCTCCATGTTTCAGGGAGCTAGACAAACCAGAGGTAAACTTGTCCTCTTGGCTGGTCCTGGGTTTGCTGATATGAAGCCTTGCTTGCTGAGGTGACTGCCTCAGAAAGACTGTGATAAAACACCAGGACCACAAAGCAAGTTGAGGAGGAAAGGGTTTATTTGGCTTCCACTTCCACACTGTAGTCCATTATCCAAGGAAGTCAGAGCAGGAACTCAAGCAGGGCAGGATCCCGGAGGCAGGGGCTGATGCCGAGGCCATGGAGGGAGGCTGCTTACTGATTGCTCTTCATGGCCTGCTCAGCCTGCTTCCTTATAGAACCCAGGGCCAGCAATACATAGGATGGCCCCGCCTACAATAGTCTGGGCACTCCCACATCAATCGCCAATTAAGAAAATGCCCTGCAGGCTTGCCTACAACCCAACCTTATGGAGACATTTTCTCTGTAGTTTTGGTGCCTGTCCTGGAACTTGACAGAATTCACAGAAATCCACCTGTCTCTGCCATGGAGGCATTCTCCTAATAGCTTTATCTTTCAGATGGCTTTAGCCTGTGTCAGGTTGGTATAAAACTCGCCAGCACAAAAATGGAGGAAAAGATAAAGCCTTGGGCACATCCCCGATCCTTTTCCTTGTGTGTATGCTGTAATAACACTCAGGTACGAGCAGAAAGCTCACTCCTAAGTCCCAAAAGTCTCTTTCTGGCTCAGGGTTCACGCAAGTACCTGTGCCTATGGGTAGGAACTCTGTGAGGATGGACAGTCTCGCAGCCAGTGGCTTCCACCATCTGGTTGCCAGTGCTCCGTGGAGGAAGCCTCAGTCCTGGACAGCCAGGAGGAACTTCCAGAGCTTCTTTTCACTTACTTGGTTTATGCCTGGAAAACACCTGGTCATTTCCTCATATCTCATTTCCAATGAAGCCTCCTGAGATTCCACAATGTCACAAGCTGTCCTCA
Organism: Phyllotis vaccarum; assembly: GCA_033318265.1. NCBI lineage: Eukaryota > Metazoa > Chordata > Mammalia > Rodentia > Cricetidae > Phyllotis > Phyllotis vaccarum. The sequence continues at coordinate 196,947,338 of JARWLC010000002.1, forward strand.
TTTCCTACCTGTGCTCCACAGAAGCCTGTCCTCAGGGTGTGGAAATGAACCCTAACTGAAGCAACCTTCCCATCTCTGAGGCAGAGTGCTTTGGGCACCACCCCACCCCCTACCTCCCCACCCACCCCTGTGTGGAGGGACTGCCCTGCTTTGAAGTGTATTTTCCCATTTGTCTTAATCACTGATTTATTGTGTGACTTTGGTCACGGTCCATCTGTCTCCTCTTTGACCTTTTGTTCGCTTGTGCACACAATAAATCAGTTGCTCTTCTGAGGCTGCTCAGAGGCGCCTGCGAAGAAATCCATTTATACTGAGGTCTTGTTAAAGAAAAGGTTCCACTTTAAAAAGAAGGAGGGGAAGAAGGTGAGGGAGAGGAGGGGAGGAGGAAAAGGAGGAGGAGCCTAGATGGCTTCACAACTGTGTCAGAATTCTTATGAGTCTCCTGCTAAGGACTGGTTAGGTTTAATACGCCTTCATTTCTCTGTCTGCACCTGAAGAGGGATACAGGAGTCATAGGAGAGGCATCTCCCTTGTAAGAGCCCCAGTTAGGGAGGGGTAAGTCAGTTAGCGCTCTCCCACCTCCTGGTGTCGGAACAATTCTACTATCCCCTCTCATTGCCTTGTAGGTCTCCAATGTTGTGATATCCATGAAAAAATTGTTCAGGAACTTGCAAGAGTAATAAGCCGTCACCCTGAACCTGCTTGCTCAGCACAACTAACCTGCCATGGAATTATTCTCCCCACTTTATAAATGAGAGAAAAGTTCAGAGATGTAAAGGGGCTTGGGTCAGATGATGGCACATGTTTTGAACAGAGTGATGCACGAATCCTTGCCTTCTGATACCCGGCTAAGGCCATAGCAGCTTCCGTGGTCAACCCAAGACTGGCCTATCCACCCTCAGTTCTGGAATTCTCCAGGTCAAGCTGCCTTCTCACCATCAGAGAAAGGAACGCCCTTTATGGTGCTAGCCTTTTGCTTTGTGCTGATGCTGTAAACATCAGGACCAAAAGCAACCTGGGAAGAAAGGGCTTATGTGCTTTCACTTCCTTAACACAGTCTGTCACTGAAGGACACCAGGGCAGGAAGTAAAGGCAGGAGTCTGGGGGCAGGAACTGAATCAGAAGCTGTGGGAGGACGCTGTTTACTGGCTGGTTCCTTGTGGCTTGCTCAGCCTACTTCCTTTTCTTATCTTAACTTTTTCTTCTTTTTTTTTTTTTTTTTTTCTCCAAGACAGGGTCTTATTATGCAGCTCTGGATGAACTCTCTCTGTAGACCAGGCTGGCCTCAGACTCACAGAGTTCCACCTGCCTCTATCTCCTGAGTACTGGAATTTAAGATGTGCACCGCTATACCCAGCTCAGCCTGCTTTTTATACCACCCAGGACCAACTGCCAAAGGATGGCACTGTCCATAGTGGGCTGGGCCCTCCCATACCAATCATAAATTTAACTTAAAAATGTACCATAGACATGAGCCCACAGCCAATCTGATTGAGGCAATTTCTCAACCGACTTCCCTTTTTCCAGCTGGTGTCAGGTTAATAACAACAAGCAAAAGGATCAACTAGCACAGATACAAAAAGTCACCTTATGGATTGATAAATAAATATTCTCTGTGCCCCTGGATCCCCCAAAGCCTGAACTAGTGTCTGACCAGGCAACTGCTTCTCTGCCGAGGGTGGAGCAGGCCAGGGGAGTCCTTGGTGAGGGGAGTATTTCTTTTGAAGTCTGTTTCCTCTTCAGTGTAATGTGATAAAGGATGAAAAGTCTCTGTTCTTGAACAATCCATAGTAGGATCACCTGGGATTGTGCACAAACCCGAGGCTTCACCCCCGGCTCAGGGATCAGCCCTGGGAGTTGAGCAACCATGAGAGCCACACTGTTACGTTTTCCCCTGAGGCTCACTGATGTCTGAGACCACAAGACAGGGGACAAGATGGCCTTAGTGTCTTTCCTGCTCTGACGTGCTCTCAGAGGCATCAGGAAGCATGACAGGCGCACTCTGACTCCCATGGTTTCCTCTCCTCTCGTGTTTATGCCTTAGTGAACACTCCTAGATGTGGGAAAGCTCTCAAACGGATTACCAGTGAGCAAATTCTTTAGGAAAAGCACCAGTTCCAGGAGGCATAAGGCCACAAACCAACTGTGGTCTTGGGCTCCACATGATAGCTATTTCCCAGGCCTTTGGTTGGGATAAATAAGGTGACCTATGACTCTATGACATATCCCAACAAATGGATGCTTTCTCTAGTGGGGCCACCACCCACACATATTTGCAAATTCCAGTTTCAAAGCAGTCACCTTCCCTTCTCATTTCAAAAAAGACCGTAACTTCCAGGATTACAGAGCGATCTTGGTTTACTCTTGGGTATCTGCATGCTCAGCAGCCATCCACCTGGTCCCCACATTCCTGATGGCTCACCTGCTTGGTCATGTGGAGTCATCACCTCCCAAGTTAAACCAGTCTTCGATTAGAGACTGCAGAAACCAATTATGGCCAACTTAAATTATGGGAGGAATTTATTAGTGAAAATTGGGCGGTATTAGGACTAATGGTTAGAAAACCGGGCTTGAAAAACAAGCAGAAGAATTTCCGGACGCCTCCACGCCATGGAGATTCCCCAGAACTACAGCAATGAATCTCACAGCATGATAAACATCTACTCATGTACATAAA